>VCAZ01000098.1:445000-643959 GCA_005784505.1 Bagarius yarrelli
AAAATGTAAAAGACAAAAATGAAAAAGTCTTAAATCTCAAGGTGTTTGTAATGCTTAACAATACATATATAACCTCTTATTCATTAATTAGCTTTGGGCTTGTAGCCAGTTATGTCATCCTTGTGAAGGTAGCTATGTAGGTTTTGTGTAGCCTACAATATTTAGTAAAGTGTTATCCTGATTTTGGTATGTTCTCTTGACAAATTCTTTTTCGGGGCCAAAGTGCAGGGTCAACCATGACACAGCATTTTAAACAGCAAAAGGGGTATAGGGCCTTGCTCAGGGGCCCGACAGTGGCAGCTTGGTGTTGCTGGGGCTCCAATCCAAAATAACTGTATACAAAATCCATACAAAATGATTAATGATTTGTCTCACAGCTGACTATAAGTCAAACGAGCTTTGAGACAGCTTATGTAGGTCTTTTGTAGCTTTATAAACACAGCCAAAATTCGATCCTGCTTTTGGTGTGTTTTAATATACAAAAGCATGATAAGTATTTAAGTTTTGACTTGTATCCAGTTCCGTCAGCTGTAATAAAGAGCTTATGTAGGTCTTGTGTAGCCTCATAAACAGGAGTAAAGTCTTCAGTAAAGTAGTACTAAGAATATTTAGCTTTAAACTTTAAACAGGCTTGCAGCCAGTTTAGTCAGCTGGGAATATGAAAAAGGCTTATGTAGGTCTTGTGTAGCCTTATAAAGCTTTATTACCTTTAATTAAACTGTTATCTTACTTTTGTTATGTTAGATATTATATACAAATATAGATATATTGATATGTTTAGTATTGTAAAGTGTATATCTTGAGATTTGTAGCCAGTGTCTGTCACCTGTGAAAGGGCTTATGTGGTTAAAGTAAAGCTGTCTCCTGATATTAGTATGATGGCATACATATATTCATTATGAACTATCTGGCTTTAGGTTTGTGGACAGTTATGTCATCTGATGTCATGTGAAGCATTATAAACCCCACCCTCTTATCCTAATGTTGCTATGCGACAGTGGTGGCTTAAATGGTTAAGGTGCCGTGTTGTTGATTGGAGGACCAGGAAGATCTGGGTTCAAGCCCCAACCCCGCCAGTCTGCCACTGTTAGATCCTTGAGCAAGACCCTTAGTGAGATCAGACACTAATGTTGAGGTGAGGAGGTCTGGGGTTCAGTTGGGGTTCCAGTTTATCCCAAAGGTTCAGTTTAAAGGGGTTGAGTCAGAATCAGGACTCTCCCAGAATGTCTTGATGGAGCCCAGGGGCTTTAGATGGCCAGGAACCCAGTGATGCAGTGGAAACATTGTATTGTTCTGTTTTTTTTTACTTATTTGTTACATTTACAGCATTTGGAAGACGTCCTCATCCTGAGCAATTGGAGGTTAGGGGCCTTACTCAGGGGCCCAGGAGTGGCAACTTGGTGATGCTGGGATTCGAACCCCAGTCATTCAGTCATGAGCCTAACACCTAACAAACTCTGGAGATGAAGTGCTGAACTAACTCTTCAGACCACCATGGTAAAGCAATGCATGATGGGAACTGGTCATATATATTGTTAGTGATGAAGAATCGTGTGGGTTGTGGTGAAGGAAGTCCCTCTGCTCCTTTGTTACATTACAGAGAGAAGAAGTAGGAGCTTTTTTCTGGAGGCCATTTCTGGTGTCCTCCAACCAGGACAATCACAAGAAGTGGGAAAGTGGTAGCTAAAGTGTTGGACTGCTAATTGGAAAATCACCGGTTTAATTCCCAGCACTAGCAACCTGGAACTGTCGGGCCCCTGAGCAAGACCCTAAATCCTCAACTGCTGGAAAAAATGAGATAAATGTAAACTGATCTGGAGAAGAACGTCTGCCATATGATGGGAATTTATTTCGATTTTATGAAAACGAGACAGCCAGTAAAAATGGTGATGTCGGATTCAGTATGAATTAGAGTATGAAAACTTCTCCATCGGATAGGAACCTCGACTCAGACTAGTAAATGATCTCGACTTCAGCTACACTACGCTGGCGAAGCCGCCGACTCTCCGCCGTGACGTAAACAGGTCAGATATCATTGTATAAAATATCAAAGAGACCTTTCAGAAACAGAGGTAAACTGGGTTCCTGGAAAAGGAATTACACGGTCCTGTAATGGTTCCACTCACTTTCAGCAGATCATCAGAGAAACAAACAGTGAAGAGCAGCGAGAGGAGAATATAAATCCAGCAGAAAACGGTGAGAAGAGTGCAGAACAGAATGCGCCTAATGTTTTAATGGATGCAGCAGGAACACTGTGTGCTTTTCGGAGGAACAGGAAATAAATCAAACATGCTTAAGGCCAGAAATTTCCTCCATTAATCCCTCTTCAGAAAGCAGCAGGTTTTCAGTAAACAAATTTATAAACCAAACTTTAATAGAAGAAATATATGTAAATTTATTCAGTGAAATTGTTCACTGTTTGATTTGATCTGTTCCTCCCGCAGGCCTCGTCCCTCAACCCACACTGCGCTCTGAGCTCTTCCAGGAAGTGGGCAATTTTGGAAGTGAACACTTTAGTTAATAAGTGCGCAAGGGAACAAGTGCGCTGAAATGCAGAATTGGGACGGTTTATACAACGTCACCCGTCTGAGTCAAACGACATCGTCGCTAACAGCGCTTTAGACAAAAAATGGCAGTTCTGGTGGTCACGCTGTTCGCAGTATTGCTGCTAAAAATGTTACTTATATGTATAAACTTTTAATAACATTTAACCTTACTATCCTTGTCCATTTTGTCACACTCGTCCCACCAAAACTGCTGCTTTTTTTCCTTTATTGGTTTGAAACGTCACACCACCAGATGAATTCTGGGCAATATCCGTAAGCCAAGTCCAATTGGACCCACAGTTACAGAAAGTGTGCGTTAAGGACATAAGTAAGCGGGACAGAGAAGCTCATCGGCGAATTAGGACACACTATGCACTTGCACCCCTCAGCGAGACACGGAAATGAAGGGCAAATGGGTGCAAAGGGGCGGAGCCATAATGTAAATATGAGTCTAAAAATAAACAGTCTTGTGGAACAATAGTGATCAGTGGCTACAGATATATTGAGGGAGTGTGTGTGTGTGTGTGTGTGTGTGTGTGTGTGTGTGTAGGAAGGAGGACTCTGAGGACAGTTGACACATTCAAAGCTTCACAGTTTTTTTTTTTTTAGAATTTTAGAATATAATTGCTGCTTCTGTCCATTTTTTCTTTTTCTCTCTCAATATGTTTTTTTTTCTTCCTCATTTTTTATTTTCTTTCCTTATGTCTCACTTTCTGTCACTTATTGTTGTTTTTTTTCTATTCCTTCTTTATCTTTATTTCTGTTCTGTGTTTTTTTAGTTTACAGCCTCTCTCTTTCCTCCCCTCTCTTTCTCTCTCTCTTTTCTCTCTCTCTCTCTCTCTTCTCTTTTCTCTCTCTTCTCTCTCTCTCTCTCTCTCTCTCTCTCTCTCTCTCTCTCTCCCTCTCTTGTTCTCTTTCTCTCTCTGTTTGTCTGTCTCTCTGTCTTTGTATCTCTGTCTTTCTGTATCTTTCTCTTGCCCCCTTTCTTGGATTCTTTCTCTCTCATGCTCTCTCTCTATCCCTCTCTCTCGCTCTCTTTGTCTTTCGCTTTTCTAACTCTGTCTGTTTGTCTCTCTCTCTCTCTTTTTCTTTCTCTCTCTCTCTCTCTCTGTCTCTCTCTCTTTCTCTCTCTCTCTCTCTCTCTCTCTCTCTGCTCTCCTCTGTCTCTCTCTCTCTTTCTCTAAGTAATAACCATGATTACACTCAGGAGAGACTCATCATTCGTTCTCTGTCAGTTGATTGCACCCCCCCCCCAACCGGCCACGCCCCCCTCCCCCCACTGTCACAAATATCAATCGAATCATTAATCCGTGTAGATTTTATAGACATTTTTATGTTCTTGTGCGTTTAAGAGTTCCAGCGTTTAAGCTAACAACTTCTGCTCCAGATCCTGAAGAAGTGCTGCTGGTGTATAAGAGTGTGTCAGAAGAAACTCGAAGTGCTTTTCATTAGAACAGCATGAAGGACGTTCCACACCCTGCTGTGAGACGAGTGTGTGAGATTCGAATTCGAGTGCCACCGCGTCCCTGCAGTCGATGAAGGAGACGTAATGCTTAATAGGGCGAGTGAGCAGAGGCTTTTACAGGAATTCTTACGACACTGTCTACCCTCAAGCATGTGTGATGCATCACCTCACACACACAGGACACCCTTATCTCCAGCTGGAGAACACCATGTTCCTCTTATAGCCCTCATCATCGTCAGCATCATCATCAGCAGCAGCAGTGTGGTAATCTGCAGGACGACTCGCAATGAATCCAGAAAAGCTGTCCTTTGGATCAGGATTAAACGAGGTTTAGGAAAAACACTTCATTGTAGGGTTTGATGTGGAACTTTGAAGCGAAAAAGGTCTCCAGGTTACGTATGTAATCATGGCTCCCAGAGGGAACAAGACACTGCGTCAAAACGCTTTAGGAACCTCCTCAGGGAACCATGGTTACAGACATAACCTGGAGTCGATAGTTTAGGATTCCTAACCGGACAGATAAACACCCGGTTCTACAGTACAGGGGTTCTATAGAGAACTCTCGAAGATTTCCACAGGAGGGGTTAAACATTTGTTTCGTGGCATTATATGTGTGTATATAGATATTCATATATTTATTATTATATTCACACATTCCGTGCTATCAGGCTGCAGTTAGCATTTCCTACTGTACCGTTAATGAATCACACACACACACACACACACACACACACACACACACACACACACAGTGTCTCTCACACACATTAGCTGTCATTTTTTCCTTTTTGACCGTTTGATGATCGGATCATCAGAAGGAAAGAAAGGCGAGAACATAAAGCATTCGATGTCTGTCCGATTGTCCTATTAATGACGCGATCAAAAGCTCTGTTGAAGCTTTGATTTTATTCTGTCCCTATTTTAGGGTTGGACTTTATTTGTTATGTGCTACAAAAGCAAGTTTAAATCATTGCTTGAATTAATGAGAGTGAGATGAGAAGGTGTAAAGAGAAGAAGACAGTTCGCCCCCGGACTGCCCCATATTGCCCCCGACTGCCCCATATAGCCTAATTGAACCTCTCAGAGAGGGAATAGCTTAAGAACAATTTTATAGTATATAATTATAATTCTGTCATTTAGCACACCTTCTTATCTAAAGCTATTTTTTCACCTGAGCAGTCGAGGGTTAAGGGCCTTGCTCAGGGGCCCAGTAGTGGCAGTTTGGTGGTGCTGGAAATGAATTAATATCGCTTACGATAACCTCCAAAAAAGTCTTCTTCAAGAATAGTTTATGTTTTCTCATTCCTTAAGAAACCCGTTATAGGGTTCTTCAAAGAACCTTTTAAGATTTCTGCAGTAGGAATGGCTAAAGAGAAAAATAGTAATAAACTTTCTTTGTTTATAGTCTAAAAATTAGCTTTTAAAAAGTTCTACTTGTTCTGATATTGAAACAGCTGCACTTCACAGACCTTTTACAAATTTCCCAGTGCAAGAACCCGAGTTATCCGAACCGATAAAGAGCCTAGCATCATTTACTCTCCGTGATTTGGGAGGAATGTTCTTCGAGGGTTTTTAGTAAGTTTAGAGTTCTCGAAGAAATTGATCAATTTGATATTTCACTGTATGAGCACTGTATGAGACAGGGTTAATACATCGTTCTACATTCGTTCGGAGTCTTTCGTCGGAATCTGACGCCTGTTTCCCGCTTCATGTTCAGTTCTTCTGCCATTCTTTTGCCGATTTACGTGTAAGAAACGATGTTAATCCACGGCTCCAGATTTCTGTCACCCACACGTGTGGTATCTTCTACCACTTATTAAAGTTTGGTGCTCTGTGACGAGGTGAGCACAAGTTAGGATGTGTCGGAACACACTTAAGTGCGAATGGCCGTGTGACTCATCACCACAGTTCTATGTCGCGGGAATTCCGGAAATTAAATTGTCACTCCTTTTTCACACCATTCAGTTTAAAGGTGAAGTCGTAGTTCGCTTGTTGATGTGTTGGACTGATGATCAAAGATCATGGGCTCGATTTCCAGCACTACCAAGCTGCCACTGCTGGGCCCCTGAGCAAGGCCCTTAACCCTTTTTAATGTGTAATAATGTGTACGAAGTGCTGCAATAACAAGCAGACTATCATTTCTCCAGACGAGTGAAGACTGTCTTTAAGGTGAGTTTTTCCAGCTGCTTTGACTGCATTGCAGGTTTGTGAATAAATCAGAGCACGTTGTGACTTACGGGTCTGAGAAAAAACAGACAGCTGAAAATGAGAGATATGTAAAAGCCATAAAAAGCGTTTGTTGCACGACGGCGCTGTAATCCGTGGGGGGCTGTTTACGGACGTTGATGGTGTTTCCTGACTTCAAATACTTGGAGGACTTTGTGGGCTTATGGCTGGTTTGTGGCGTCTGGTGTCTCGTTTGATGCAACATTTTTGAAAGGTGGAAATAAAATGGACTCTAAAAGCTGCAATGTGTTTTCATTTTCAGAGAATAATCTTTCCAAACGCAGTATTTAAGCGAGCGCCTATAGAACGTCCTGTTTGTGGTAGGAATTGACCACCGATTTTTGAGGGATTTGTCTTCTTAAACAACATACATTTAACCCCAAACCAGCCGGGTGGAATGACCACATGAGCAGATATCCTAGCTATCTTTTACCTTTTAATGTGGATTTGCTGTGTCTTATTCACTGCCTCCATCTGGATTTATCAAACATTCAGTTTTTATAAGACTGCCCACCATCTCAGCTAGCATAACATCGCAGGGGCACCGCTAGCAATTTTGGGCTCTATGATAGAATACGAGGTTGGGCCCTCCACTACATTTCTCACTTTTACTACTAATAAAACAGATCCATGGGGGTGTCTAGGTCCTGGAATCGTCCTAAACTTCCCCCCCAGCTGCACCCTGTAACCTTAGACTATAACGTAAAAACGAAATGTAAAGATCTTTATTTTTTCACATAGACTTTACAGCACAATGAAAACTGTTCCTTCGCATATCCCATATTAGAAATTTGGGGTCAGAGCGCAGGGTCAGCTAGGATACAGTGCCCCCTGGAGCAGAAAGGGTTAATACTATAAAAACTGAATGATCAAATCCACACAGTCACATGACCCACACAGTCACATGACCCAATGTAGTGGAAAACCTACACAGAAGAACGAAGGTAATTACAGGAGAAAAAAACACATCAGGGGCAGGTTGTGCGAACTTGTGCGAATACTGTTCGATGTTTGTTTTCTTTGAAGGTCCTCCTTTTGCCCTTGACGAAAACGCAGTCTGCTTTTACAGATAAAAAACCTGGTTGAATCAGTTGAGCTGAAGCGGTTGCTCATTAGTTTGAGCGATGATGAAGCTCCTCGTTATAAACGCCTTTATCATTCGCCAGCTACAGAAGCTCTGACAGTCCATTTTCCACAAACTGCTTTACAATTATAGCGGAATAACGGCCTGATGTGATTTCAACCACATTTCCTAGGCTCGCGTCCAAGCCTCAGGCGTACCGCAGATGTACGTCCCGTCCGCTTTGTTAGGATTTGATGCTCTGTGGATCGTTCTTTTTTCCCCAGGAGCTCTTGCTTCATTTAAACAAAATTAAAAGTGAGATTGAAATGAACAACCTGCATTTATCTGGCTAATACCCTTATCAAATTAACCACTCATTTGCTAGACCCTCTGATGCGTAATGCGCTTTATACCACGCTTACTACTCCTGCTAATTCATGTTAGCGGGTGAGCTTCGGGATTTTGGGAATATGATCCATCTGAACAGGAACTCCACAAGACTTAAGTCCCAGACGGTAGACGGATGCTAATGCTATGATCGTTTTCATTTAGCTGGAGGTCAATCTTTAGGACACTCACGTCTCGGTTGTTCTGTATCCAGCCCAGTGGGTAGATCAGCACTTAGAGACACTAGTTCCTAGTGAACACCTTGTCTTCTAGAAGACCATCTGGATAAGACCACAGGAAGCATGAGCTAATCTTTGCTGCAGCGTGAAACAACCTGCTGGTTGTCTAGTCAAAGGAGAACTGGACCCCGACACCCCCACCCCACCACACCCCACCCCCACCACTGACTGAGCCTGGTTCCTCCCAAGGTTTTTTTTACTAATAGAGTTTTGGTCCCTTTCTGCTGTCGCCTCGTTCAGTCTGTATATCATAAAATCCTTATGACATCATACATTATTATAGGAACATATAGTACCGTATAATGTCATGACAGAAAAAGGCTTTGGAAAAGATGACTTGGGGTGGATTTTAACACTGTTGACCTTGAAAATGACAGCGGGCTTCTCATGAAGCTTTGAGTCTTCGTTCCTACATTCCTCCCACTCATCGAACTTTCCCACCGTGTGCAAATTTCCTGCGCTATTACACAAAGCAGGCATCCAAAAATAGTGGGTGTGTTTAAGTCTATATATAGAAATGTGGGTGTGTGTTTAAGTATATATATAGTCATGTTGGTGTGTTTAAGTCTACATATAGTCATGTGGGTGTGTCTTTAAGTATATACATAGACATGTGGGTGTGTTTAGGTCTATATATAGACATGTGGGTGTGTTTAAGTCTATATATAGAAATGTGGGTGTGTGTTTAGGTCTATATACAGTCATGTGGTTGTGTCTTTAAGTATATACATAGACATGTGGGTGTGTTTAAGTCTATATATAGAAATGTGGGTGTGTGTTTAAGTATATATATAGTCATGTTGGTGTGTTTAAGTCTACATATAGTCATGTGGGTGTGTCTTTAAGTATATACATAGACATGTGGGTGTGTTTAGGTCTATATATAGACATGTGGGTGTGTTTAAGTCTATTTATATAGAAATGTTGGTGTTTGTTTAAGTCTATATATAGTCATGTGGGTGTGTTTAACTCTATATATAATCATGTGGGAGTGTCTAAGTCTATATATAGTCATGTTGGTGTGTCTAACGCTATATATAGTCATGTGGGTGTGTCTAAATCTATATATAGTCATGTGAGTGTCTCTAAGTCTATACATAGAAATGTGGGTGTATTGAAGTCTATATATAGTCATGTGGGTGTGTCTTTAAGTATATACATAAACATGTGGGTGTGTTTAAGTCTATATATAGTCATGTGGGTGTCAAAGGATTTACATAGACATGTCTTTTTATGGTTTTAGATGAGGGATTGGACAAAGACAAGACGATTTAGCACAGCTCTCGGACAGAAACGGAAAGTTGATTTGTCTTTTCGGTGTGAAAATCATAAAGGATTGAATTGCACTCATCAGTCCAACTTCTTTTCTGTCCCCTGTCTCTCTCTGCTTCAGCTCCTGAAGTCATTCTGGTAAATGTCCTTAATTAAATGACCTGAAAGTAAGACACAAAGTTCCGAACAGAAAGTAAAAACTCCCGCAGAAGGTGATGGAACGTCAGGGTTTTTTTAGGTGTTGATTGAGTTGTGCTGATTCAGCGTGACAGGTACATCACACGCCTCACAATCCGCAGCTCGGCACCGGAGAGCAAGTTGGACCAGCGCTAAATTTAGGAGCATGAATGTCAGCTGGAATGAAGTGAAGTGAAGGGAAGTAGTGCGGGAGACATGATGGAGTCGGAGACGTGACGGAGACGAAGGCAGAAGTGCTGAGAGCCCCGGGTTCCATCAGAAGGAGTGATGGACGGAGGACGTCAAGGGGTCATCAAGGTACAAGGTCAGACTTCCTGTTTCCACATCACGTCATGGCTTCCTGTAGCAGCTTTCAGTCCTGACGTGACCTTCACACTGCACTTAACAAATCTTCAGTTCTAAGAAAAAGTTGCCAAGGTTAAAAAAATCCCCCACTTTGTGAATGCATTATATTTTTCCTTAACTGTCTCTTTCTATATCTTTCTGTCTCTGTCTATCCTTTCCTTTTATGATCATTCTTTTTGTCTCTTTTTCGTTCACTCTGTCTGCATGTCTCGCTCACTGACTTTTCTTTTTCTTTGTCTAAACGTTTCTGTCTCTTACTATCTGTCTGTCTCTCCTACTGCATTTTTTTATTTTTCTGTTTCTCTAATCTGTAATATGTTCTTTCTCTTATTCTCCCATTCTCTTTCCCTCCATCTCCCTCTCTTTTCTTTTTCTTTCTCTACCTTACACTTTATTCTTTTATTCCCCTTTATGTTTGAGTCTGTCTATTTCTTTATTCTTCCTGCCAATTTCTCCAGATCTAGTCTACTTTATTCTTTCTCTCTCTTTATTTCTTGTCCTCGAAAAAGTTCCTCTCTGATGTACAGCACAGCGTCCAGCATTTATCCTCGTATAAGAGCGGTTACTATAGAAACACTTACGCATCCGATCAAAGGCAAGCGCATTAGTACGACCTTGTTGTTCACGGATATTATGCAAATAAACATTTGGACCAATCAGATTCCAGCGTTTAGCCGCTCTGCGCTATCGCACATAAATTTAGCAAGAATCTCATTTAAAATGTCAGCACGTCAATTGATATACTCTGTGTGTGTGTGTGTGTGTGTTTGTGTGTGTGTGTGTGTGTGAGAGATACCCCGAGGGCTACACTGCTGAAGAAAAAGACACCACTGACTGGACCTTCACATCATTTTTACTTTGTAATGAATCCCATTGTGAAGCTTCGAGCGGGAGAAACAAACGCTTGCCAGATTTCCTGCACTGAAATGCTTATAAGGGATTATTACTCTAAAGGGACTATTACAACTCAACACAACTCAACACAATTAAACACAACTCAACACAATTAAACACAACCAAACAAACTCAACACAATTAAACACAACTAAACAAACTCAACACAATTAAACACAACTAAACACAACTAAACACAACTAAACACAATTAAACACAACTAAACACAATTAAACACAACTAAACACAATTAAACACAACTAAACACAACTACACACAACTCAACACAATTAAACACAACTAAACACATATTCAACACATATTCAACACTTAAAGGCTTCAATCAGATAAACAAATAAATCCTGCAAAAACAATTTAGACAGACAGACAGACAGACAGACAGATAGATAGATAGATAGATAGATAGATAGATAGATAGATAGATAGATAGATAGATAGATAGATAGATAGATAGATAGATAGATGGATAGATAGATAGATAGATAGATAGACAGATAGATAGATGGATGGATAGATAGATGGATGGATAAATAGATAGATGGATGGATAGATAGATGGATGGATGGATAGATGGATAGATGGTTGGGTAATTAGCTTTATTAGTGCTAGGCTAACACTGCACATGTGAATTTTTGCCTGCACTTTGTATGTTAGCTAAATGTGGCTGATGGTCTGAAGTTTGAGCTCTTCCTGTTTTCTGTTCTACAGCGTTCCAGAACTGTGTTAAATAAAGTTCTGCAGCTTGAATGTAATCCAGTCTGTGAAACTCGTCATGCTGTTATTGGAAAAGAACAGATCACAGGGGCTTTAGAACACTCGGAGAACACAAGCTGTAACTTTTATGATTAGCATTTACAGACTAAATGGAGGTCAACGTGCAGGTTAATGACTGGAGAAGAGTCTCCACTGCAGAACATCTAAAAGTGTTTATGGTTTCAACGACATGAAAAATAAAAAATTGTCCATTTTGTTCCTGTTTGATTTTAATGATCTGAACTGAAGATAAAATTAGAGGATCACAGAGAATTTCTTTAAAGACTAAAGAGCCTCAGGACGATTATCTCAGCGTAAACACTCGCTTTCCTTCTGCTGTCCATTTTTTTTTCTGACTTCATGCCCTGTGTTATTGCCTCACTCGTTTATTCTGCTGCATTCCTGCCACCGGGGAGGACGATAGAGATAGAGATCCCGTTTGTTCCCTTTTTCAAAGCCTTGATGTTTGTTCTAGCAAAGGGACAAATTAAGGACATTCAACCATCTGACTGGCTTTTCATCTGTCTGGCAAATAGACAGACATACAGAGAGACAGACAGACAGACTAATAGATACACAGACAGACCGACAGACAGACAAATAGATACACAGACAGACAAGCAGACAGACAGATAGATAGATAGATAGATAGATAGATAGATAGATAGATAGATAGATAGATAGATAGATAGATAGATGGTTAGGTGGATGGAAGAACAGACAGACAGACAGATAGATAGATAGATAGATAGATAGATAGATAGATAGATAGATAGACAGACAGATGTATAAAGCGCACCCCCCCCCACTCCCCCAAATAAACCCGACATGAACAAACAAACCCGTTAATCTGTGCGGCTGAAGTTCACAGCCCTGTCCATGGGTTATTCTAGCAGAGTCAGAGTCAGTGGGATTTGAGTCAGCGCCTCTCCGGCACTCACTGGCAAAGCAAATTTATCCTGCCTATAACACTGGAGCTGAGTAAATACCGGCCTGGGAGAATGTGGACACAAGGTGGAGGATGAAGGAGGAGGTGGAGGAGTTACACTGTTGGGTTCTCTCTCTCTCTCTCTCTCTTTCTTTCTCTCTCTCTCTTCTCTCTCTCTCTCTCTCTCGCTTCTTCTCTCCTTCTCTCTTTGTCTCGCTTGCGCTTTCTCTCTCTCTCTCTGTCTCGCTCTTTCTCTCTCGTGCTCTCTCTTTCTCGCTCTCTCTCTCTCTCCTTCTCTCGCTCTCTCGCTCTCTGTGTGTCTGCTATAACAGCAGTGGTGGCTTAAAATAAATGGGTTCTGGCAGCAGGCCTCCGTTCCACATATGCCACAATTAAACACGACAGAGACGCAGAAATCTTCTCTTTCTGAGAATTTAATGACTCACATTTAGACACATACATGAAATTCACTCACCGTCGATGCTCACAACAAGGAAGAGCTCCTGATTTTAATTACACACTTTACACAATAAATATAATGTTGATGAAAATTAAATTAGCCGGAAAAAATATTTATATTCCACTTTCTTGTGATTTATGTAGGAGGGGATCCAGATGAAAGTTAACTGAGGAAGTGGCAGCTCAGTGGTTAAGACTGATGATTGGAAGCAAGATGGTTGGATGGATGGATGGATGGATGGATGGATGGATAAGCAAGATAGCTAGACAGACAGTCGGTCGATCAGTTGGTAGGTAGATAGACCATGTAAGGTACTTCTGGGCCGCTGAGTTAACCCTCAACTCTTTGCAATAAGATAAATATAAGTCATTCTGTATCAGAGCAAAATGTTAGTGTAATTTGCTTAATACCTTAAGCTCCCATTCCCATGACCCCCACTCCACTTTCCACCACCCAAAACAAGCCCCAGGGCTACAGAGTCTCTGTCTAAGTGGTACAGACAGTCAGACAAAACATCCGCAAGGTCCAGAGATGGATTGGTCATTTTATTAAAGAATATAAGAGAGTAAAGATCAGTCAGTTCTACTACGTCCTCCTGTACAACCTCTCCTCCACCTACAGCAGCATGGTCCCGAAGTCTCTGCCTGAATCACCGGACACAGAAACAAGATCCTCCACTAACCACTAATCCTCTTTTCTCTCCTGCAAAATGTTTTTCTAGAAGTTAGAGCCTGGTTATAAGGAGCATCAGTGAGATTAGACACATCATGTCGTCATGAAGGTCAGGTTATTTGTCTCCAGGAACATTGCCATGATGAAACATTTAATGCTTTAAAGTGAACAAGATGTTCTTCCAGATTCGTGGGGGGAGTTTGGAGAAGAGGCGCATTCGGGTGTAATATTCAGTATGCGTATGATTACCACTGTTGCTCAAGTGAACTGTAGCTTATTATAACTAACCTTTGTATTATTATGATTCCGAATTTAGCATTGTCTGTGGACCTAATTACCTTTCCCATCGGAGAAATTTCATATCATGAGTACTTCTCGGTATGACCTTAATAATGTTAATGAATGTGTGTGTGTGTATGTGTAAGAGAGAGAGAGAGAGACTTTTCACTTTTCATATTCTGGTTTGACTAATACTTAATGAAACTTTGTGTTAGTCTCTAATGTACATCCTAACAGACAGGTGAGAAATTAAAGTGCGGTGTCCCACAAGGTTCTGCTTTGGGCACTGTGAGGTTTTCAATTTGAAAGGCTAAAATTCTTTAAAATATAAAAACAAATAAAATATAATAAATATGTATTTGTTGAAACTGGCTGATCCTGTGCACTGACCCTTCGCCTTGACCCCTCACTTAGACCCCAACCTACTAATCTGAGATATGCTGTGCTGTAAATTTAAGATTATAGTAATAAAGATAATGTAGATTATATATTTATTCAAATATTAAATAGTTTATTTGTTTATTTTTTTGTTTCTTGTTTGTTTGGCAAATATTATGTATAAAAACCTCAAGCCTTTCTATTTCATGCAGCAACCTTTCCTTTGATGGACACCTACACAGAACCTTCATAACACTTTTATAAGAAGTTCATGAAGCTTTAATGACGCTGTACTGGCTCGTGTCAAATACGATCATGTCAAGTTGTTTTATTTTTTAAAGAGAAAAGAGGCGCTAAATGTTTCAGAGGTAACAGAGTTTAAGAAAACTGTATGTACACTGGAAGACATTCATAACCTGTTATAATGCATTTTTGAATAACACACATTAGACAAATATGTTTAATAATTATGTATGCAAATCTATTACAGCGTATAGCAGTTTTTATTATACATTATAATATCATCCTACAGCGAATGCATTTAGAGCAGAGTTTATAACACATTATGATGCCAATCATTAAAAAGAAGCTTAGTTTGTTTAAAGTTTAATTTTTATGGCAAAATTATTTTTAAAAAATATATAAAGTTTTTAGTTATTCGAAAAAAAGAAGGTTGTCTTAGGTTTTGCTGCTGTTACGAAAACAGTTTATGGTATGTCAGGTTAACATTGGCATTTACAGTTATACCTCTACACAATAGCTTATGAATGAACATTATAGGAATTTTCACTTCAAAGAGACACAATTTTAATAAAATATGATTTTCTATAAACCCTAATTTCTAATTATTAACGCTTTACAATTTCTATTCTAAAATTGTATTATATATTATCTAGCATACTTGTTAACTTATTCCAATGCATAGTATGATATAAGTGTTCATAAGAGCTCATAAGCAACCAGGAAGTATTTTTTTAATTAAATTGAAGTTATTTTGTAGATGGTTGCATGATTGAATTTTTTCATTTTGTTTCTCTATAAACAGAAGAGTGAAAAACAGATCCACAGATGTAGGATTTATTACCGGTGCACCTCCAGGTCACCTCTATGCCTCTGTCTGGTAGCACCCCGCTCACCTCAGTCATCACAGAACTCCAGGAACGCTTGTTCTATTTTTCCGCCTGTTGGTTCCTATGACAACTTTAACACCAGTGTGTGGAGTGTGTGGAGGTGGTGACGTGTTACCCTGCTCTCCATCTGTCTACAAATTTGTTTTGTCACCATGTGAGACAGAAATGGCTTTGGCGACGCACCAGGACCCGAACGCCGTTTGTTCCTTTAAATTATTCATGGCTTTGATGCATCATGCATGGGATCCGAAATGCGGATGGTATAAAGGAATACTGCTTTTTGTCTGTGCATTGGTGGATAAGTGGAAGTTTGGTGGCCAAAACATCAACCCCAAACGCTTCAACACCAGAACCTGGCATGGGGCTTGTTGCATGTCTGAACACAGAGACCTGCTGCTCGTCCTGAGAGTCTTTACACAATGAATGACAGATTTATATAACTTAACTCACAGTTGTGTTAAATTATATACAGTACATCGCTGTTGGTGTCCATCTGAGTTGACATCATGCGCCACCGTCTCTTATTCAGTGACGTTTGTCAGACTCGTATTGACAGGTGAAAATCTGATTTGTCTGTTTACATGACAGATGTTAAAGCACGAATCTGATTCATATTCCATTTATTACCACATACTAATCAGACCAATCCATCTGCTGTTTTCCTGCTAATGCCATCGTGGGTCAAATCCCATCTGTACCACATCAAAGGAAAAAAATGGAATGGGGTCACTTGATACATGATGTGTACATTTTACTTAGCCAGATCTTCAGACGTTGGACTCCATAGAAGCTTTAATTAGCCAACAGGGTTTCTAATAGACATGTAAAGGAACCAATTACAGTTGCTTTTATTCACGTTATTTTTTTATGTCAACCAATCAGACCAAAACAACCAACTTTTTAAAACTTTTCAGATTTTAGGTGTGACATCTGAGGCTAGTACTGCTTTTATTCCTGCAGTGTAACGAGTGAACAATGTTTAATGTCTCCAGATTTGAAAAATTGCCAATTTTTCCCAGGTCAGTAGACGAGAGGGGATTTGCTCAGGAGTCTAATTTATCAACCTGCTTAAACACGGTACAGAACGAAGGCTCACCTTTACTCGCAATTCATCACCCGCTGAGCTTTGAACCCACCTCACCTCACTAGCCATATGGAACACACACACACACACACACACACACACACACACACACAAACACACACACACACACTGGAGAGAAGAGAAAACTCAGTCATCCAGATCTGGAGTCTGTTACATACCAATGATCTGCTTCAGTCTGAGCCGTGAGCCAACCAGATTGAGGAATGTTAATAACTCAGATCCTGACTCCATCACTCCATCACTCCATCATTCCATCACCCTGCCAAAAAACAGATTCTGTAAAGTCTGTCAGTATCCATAACATTCATCAAAGTGAACGATATTTGTGATTCACAGTATTTAGCTTAGCTTAGCTTGAATACTAGCACAAACATAAACCAAAGCAACAAACATGAACTTGACTAGAAAAACCTTGACTTGACAGGCACAAACCAAAATCCATGACCAAGACAAAGGGAAACACAAGGGCTATAAATAGACAAGACTAACCAATGAGAACAAGACACATGGACAAGGGGATCACGTGATAGGAACACATGGGAAGGAAAGGGTCACATGACAAGAATAAAAAAACGGAAGTAAACAAAGGCATGAACATAAACTGAAAACCTTACAATTACTCAGTGTGTCAAACTTTTACTTTACTGAATTGCACATTTATTAGGGCAAGAAGGCAAATAGGACTTTGTTTATGTAAAAAAACACAAATAAAAAGAGTGTATGGCGATTATCTGTGCCAGCCTGAGGTGATGATAGTGAGAACAAACTCCCTAAGACGATGCGAAACCTTGAGAGGAACCGGACGTAAAACCGACCCCATCCTCATCTGGGTTCTACTCAAGTGTTTGTATAAAATGTCCTTTATACTGTAACCGCATAAAGGCAAGTGGAATTGTAGAACCGGGAGCTTTTAAATAGGAGCATCAGCATAATGTCTAAAGTCATTACAGTCTAATTTTCTGCTTAATGTCCAGGGTTGAATTGCTGATGGAACACAAAGCAGACTGGAGAAGCAGCGGGTCAAAATCACCATTAGGGTCTTCAAGTCAAATACATCATGTATCTACTGGTAGTCCTGTCTGGAATGTCTGTTCTCAGCCATGAGAAGCGCTGATGGGGCATGAGGATGAGATCAGGCAGGTCAGGGAAGAAGAAGCTGTCAGGATGACTGTTGCACATATTCACTGTGAAATATTTAGCATATGAATTAATCTGCTTATGAATTTAATTAAAGGAGTTAAATGGAAGCCACCATGGGGAATGAAATATGCATTAACCTGAGCAAAAGAATGTTTGATACCAGCTGAGAAGAAAACGAGCTCTGTAAGCCGGACGTGATCTTTCTGTTATTTCATTTTATTCCAATTACACAAATGTCATCAGAAGTGCAGAGCATAAAAATCGGTAGGTTTTTAGGTGGTACGAGGAACTGGGGATGATTGGATGTGCAGGTTTGACTAATAGTGTGAGAGCTGTAATAACAGGAAGTGCATGCTCCAGTTTGCATGAGACAAAGTTACTGTGAAATGTGAAAAAACGTTGGCATTTCAATTATTCTGTTTCTGCTCAAGGTGAAAGAATTTAAGGCATTTATCATCGAGGGGGAAAATCAATTTGCACCAGTCACAAATGAAAAAACAAATCACATGACTTCTGAAAAAAAATCAAGCATTCGGAATTTGGATCATGCCCTTATTATAAAGTGGTTGTTCAGTGGGTAAAGTGGTGGACTGATGATTAGAAAATTGTGGGCGGGGCTGGGCCTCTGAGCAAGACCTTTGACCCTCAGAATAGTGTTGTCTACCAACTATCAAAAATGTAGAAAAGTAAAATGTATCAATCAGAACAAATTCTTTATATACTACTTAAACAGGGGTGATGCTAATGGGGGTGGGGTAGTTAGGACCCAGGCACTTTGGAGGCCCCCAGAGATCTGTTTTATTAGTAGTAAAAGTACCAGCATTAATGTAATAGACAGTTTTTCATAGGGCCCAAAATTGTAAGCAGTATTATAACAAGACGTAAATATTCAAACTAAATTTTATTCATTGCGCTTAAATCAAATAACAAATGACACATGCTGATCTCTTAATCTGGCCCGGGCCCCCCGCCTACTGGGTCACCCTTGACATCATCGTGTGCAATTTCTGTACAATTAATTGCCTCCGGTGCCAAGACGGCATGTAGTCACCAACTGAACACCTGCTTCAGGGACCTGCTTGTCCTCATCCCTCATCTTTCGTCCCACTGGTACCACGGACAGCTCTGTCACAACAAAAGTACGACATGCAGGGGTGTAATGAGACGAAAATGAGCGGCAGGGGCAAGGCTGATGTTCTCACATGAGAAGTTTTCAAGCTTGAAGTCATCTGGGACTTTGGAAAGCACTAATGAGAAGAGATTTTTTTTATTTTTTTTTATTTTGGAGTAGGCTTGTGTAGGATAGCGTGAAATTCCTCATGTCCCGGGATTTAATTATGCAGGTGTAATTGCATTGTGTAATAAGAGAAAATGGATGCACTTAAAATGGTGCAGAGCGCACAGAGGCTTGGCGTCTCCTGTAAAAACAAGATCATTAGCAGCAAATGAGGATTTTTAGTTGGTCGGGATTGAAAGGACAGCAGCTCCTTCTCATCTTACACCAATCATCAGGAAGAACTCATGCTGCGTGATGAAGTGAATCTAAAGAAGACCTTTATTGTTGTCCCGTCCTGAACCTAGTCAATATTCATTCATTTGTGATGGAAAAAATTCAATTATCTTCCTGTCTCCATGCGGCCGACTCTGAGATACACTTTAGAAAAGAAAATTAACTTTAAAAAAAACACCTTGTGTTTCTGAAAGACTACAAATAACTGCGCTGACCCTGAAAGTGAGCATCGATATGTAAACGCTAGACACCATTTCACCCTGGAAAAAATCTTTATATCCGCTTCATCTGCTGTTCGTTTCAGGACATTTTCCATGTCTATCGTCTTCTTTTGAGTTATTTCTAGTTATTCAATTTACAGACTATGGGGGGAAGTGGTAGCTCAGTGGTTAAGGTGTTGGGCTGCTAATTGGAATATGATTTTGTTTTTGTTCATTTGGAGACCAGAACTTGAGTAGTATGGAAGTATTTACAGTCTTATGTTATTTTATTTCATTATGTTTATAACCTCATATTCATTTGCACTCAAATCAGTGTTAAAATAAAATAAAATAAAATAATTGCACTAGTTATATTAAAAGAATTTATTATAAGCAGTGTTTAAAACACATTACATCACCGCTCTATTCCTTCTGCGGTAGTTAAGTTAAAGCTCTGGGTAAGGATGGAGGTTCAATCCTCACCACTGCCCTGCTGGCACTTGATGGACCCCTGAGCAAGGCTCTTAAACCTCCTTATGGTTCCTATGGTTCTCCCTGAACTCTGACCCCCAAATCCACAGCTGGAATATGCAAAGAAACTATTTTACTGCGCTGTCGAGGTAGTGATGATGTAATCATGTTTTATATCATATATTACAATATTATAATAATACATTCTTATTAATAAATATAACAACAGGTATAAAGTCTTATGAAGCATTATACAGCAACATATTCTATACAAATGTGTTAGTAGTGTATATAATATGACCTTACATGTAAATATTATTAATAACAACTTTAAAAGTGCATTAAAAGCGATAAAATAAAAATTACATTGAGGAAACATTCTAAAAGAAAAAGGGTTTTAACCTTAACCTTTATAATAAGTGTTAAAATGTTCATAAGCTGCCGTAAGCTTGTGTTTGAAGGATCGGTACCGTAGCAGGTATTTATAGAAGTGAAGGTAACCCTGAGTCGTCATAGCAACGCGGTGCATTTAGACTGAACGTAGCTGCAAAAATCTCCGGCAATTAAAAGCTTTTCTTACAACCGATCCACATTTTAACCCTTTCCTCTAATGATAGTTTTAACAAGCAGCACAGGAAATACGGAACCCCTCATCACACACTGGGTACGGTAAATATTTCAGCACCCAATTAAAGCTAAAAGTCTGTAAATATCAGATCGACTCCAAAAACTGGGTTGCCTTCAGCGCATTAATTATGATTCCCGCTCTGCAGTGCTGCCCTGGCCTGTTTTTGCCTCGCTTTCCGCGAGATGAAATGATGGTCGTAGCCTGAGGCGGTGGTGAGTCGGTGGACACTCGTCTCAGCGTGGATATTACCATCATAATGCGATTCCACGCTGTCAGCAAGAGTCGTTTAACAAACTGACAATTTTATAAGCGTCGCATGACCTATTTGCTTCCTGCTACATTTCCCTGTCTCGCTCTCTCTCTCGCTCTCTCTCTCTCTCTCTGTCTCTCTCTCTCTGCTCCTTCAGAGGTTGCCAGCTCCTCTCCTTTGACAAGTGTGAAGTGGAGTTTTAAAGTGCATCTTTTTTTTTTCTACTCAAGTTCACAGCTGACTTTTTTAAAAACTCTGAGAAAGTAGTGCATTTCTCACTTTTCTGAAATCTAGTCATAACACGTCACATAGCCTTTATAAGCACTTTTATATACATTTACACGGAATATTATTATTAGCTTGTTCTAACTTTTTTTAAGAATTAGCCTGCGCTTATTGGATATTTAACGTCCCGTTATCGCTTTGTTGGTCTGGGATAGACGTCAGCTGTTATGATGCTTTAATGAAAGAGATTAAACTCAAGAGTTAAACCAGCAGGTCTTTTCCAGCCTTTTTTTTAGTAAAGATCAACCGATAATCCGTTTTACCAATATTTGTTCTGATGTTTTGATTATCAGATATCGATTTTATAGTATCGGATCCAGCGATATATATGGGGCCATTTCATGGTCGTTTTGAAAATTGTGAGACTTAAATTTCAGAGATTAAAAGATTCTGTTTTCTACACAAGTTCTGCTTAATTGTGAGTTTTAATCCAGACTAAAGAACCAAAGCTTTATTTTCATTCAAACGGCTAATCACGGGTTTATTTCTTTTGTTAGAATTTTTTTATGTTCTTTTTATTTTATCTGTTTATTTACCCGATGAAATCTTTTATTTACATTTTATTAAGAAAGAATGCAATTATTTTTTTTATTTATTCCTTTACGTTTATGACGCCTACTGGTCGCATACTTCTATACTATATAGTGTGCGAGAACGAGTGTGTGAGATGAGTAGAATATCTGAATTCTTAGTGTGTAAAAAATGATCTAATACTGTACTTCTGTCTGAATTCTGAAGAACACATACGAAGAAATTTTCTATCCCATGATCCCGCGGGAGAGACGACCTGTCATATTCCAAAATGGCAGCATGAAAGCAACGACATGGCGAATAAGAGCTTAAAGTAACTTTGAATATTTTAGGTTAAAATATTGTTTTATTGTAGTTAAATTTCACTCGTTTATTATCATCATCCAAATTTAAACATTATCACACGCTATGTTCACACTGCTGTGAAATCGTAGGTCATGTGATCATATCAACATGGCGGCTGTAGATATAGAACAGACTGTATCAACAATCAGGAAGTGCAGACTAACTCAAATGTAGTACAGAATTAGGACTACCAACCCGAAAGATTGTGGGTTCGATTCCCAGCTCCAGTAAGGCACCACCGCTGGGTCCCTAAGCAAGGCCCTTAACCCCCAATTGCTCAGTTGTATAAAAGAGATAAATGTAAATGTAAGTCACTCTGGATAAGAACGTCTGCCAAATGATGTAAATGTAAAAAACAATTATTAAAAATCAGTTGTTACTATAAATATCAGCATGTAAATAATCAGCATCGATATCATTTCTAAACAAATGAACATCGGCCGAGCTTTACATTCTATACGTTATAAATGTATATGTTAGTTGTTATAAAGCACGAATGACACTGAAATAACCAAAACCAGTTCAGACCTTTAGTCATTACTGACTGTATGTGGTGTTTAGACCTGATTTGAAGGTGTTGTGTACAGTGAAGGACGGCGTCGTCCAGAAAAACTTTAAAGTTCACGCAGGTGAAATGACGCATCACAGCAGCCGTTATTATCCTCTAACAGCAGAGCGAAACAAACCGTCTGCAGAGAAACCAGCGTCTCAGCGAGCCATAATAAACTCTCAAACTCTCCACCTGCCGAGTCGGTATTTATAGCCGTCTTCCTATGTGCAGGCTGTCTGTGGTGTCTTTCTGTCTCTTTCTCTCTCTCTCTCTCTCTGACAGGATGTTTATAAAAATCCCTCTGTCTCTCTCTCTCTTTCCCTCTCTCTCTCTCTCTCTCTCTCTCTCTCTCTCTTCTCTCTCTCTCTCTCTCTCTCTCTCTCTCTTTTCCCCTCTCTCGCTCTCTCTCTTTTCTTCGTTTTTCTTTCTCCTCTCTCTCTCTCTCTCTCTCTCTCTCTCTCTCTCTCTCTCTCTCCTCTCTCTCTTCTCGGTCTTATCTCTTTTCCCCTCTCTCTCTCTCTCTCTTTCTCTCTCTCTCTCTCTCTGACAGGATGTAGTTAAAAATCCCTCTGTCTCTCTCTCTCTCTTTCACGCGTTTACCTTACTCTTTTTTCACTTTATCTCTCTCTCTCTCTTTCTCTGTCATTCTCTCTCTCTTCTTCTCTCTCTCTTTCACTCTTTTTCCTTTCCACTCTTTTTTTCCTTTCATTCTCCCAACTCTCCTCTTCTCTTCTTCTTCTCTCTCTTTCTCCCCTCTTTCTCTCTCTATTCTATTTTCCCTCTCTCTTCTTTCTCCCTCTTCTCTCTCTTCTCTCTCTCTCTCTTTCTCTCTCTCTTTTCTCATCTTTCCTCTTTTCCTTTTTCTTTCCCTCTCTCTCTCTCTCTCTCTCTCTCATCTCCTCCTCTCTCCCCCTTTTTTCTCCCTCTCTCTCTCTTCTCTGTCTGCATTCATGCTGTCTGTGTGAACGAGTCTCATCACCGACAGAGTGACAGGATGTAATTAAAAATCCCTCTGAGATCCACTCAGGAGAAACACTTCAGCGAGATCATCCTGTCCTCCATACAAACCACAGCGTTTTTCTAAGAACACGCAGGTGGTTTCGACCCCGAGATCGAGTTTACCGCGACACGGGACAGACGGCGACTCACCGCCCACTGACGCCAACCTACACGTGAGGAGACACGTGACCTTATACCATCAGAAAGCTGAACACTTTAACTAAACTCCAGCTGGGAACAACAGGAGCCGTTCTTCAGCTGTTTATCTGTGAAAACACTTTCTGAGGAGCTCTCATACGTTCATTACTGGTTATAACCTTTTTAATAACATCATTAACTTTTAAATCATTATTTATAGGATTACAGTTTATTATAAACTTTATAATGCATTTATAAAGTATTACCAAAAGAATAAAATGAGCAGCGTTTATTATACATTATAATTCACATTATTCCACCGGCATTCCAACAGTGTTTATAATGCATTTATAAACTGTTAGCAGGATGTCTTAGGAACACGGTTTATTACACATTATAATTTATTACAGCTTATAACACTGTTTATAATGCACTATGTAAATAAACTCTTTTCCGCCATTGAGGGTGTAAAAAGTCTAATTCAACTGTGCTAACAGAGCTCGGATGAAAAGGTTTCACTCTGATCAACTAATCAGAGGACAGGAAAATTCTGATGTCATCACGTGCCAGCTAGTGGGCTTTAGGAGGCGGGTTTAAAAATCTGATTGGTTACAGAAACAGTGTTTAATAATATTAACCAATGATCAATCTGCCACTGCTAATATAGTGTAAGTTCCACGGGCAGCGCTACTGATTCCGAAGGCAGATTAGATTAACATGGCAACACATAGAAACTGAAATCTGATTGGACAAAAAATCTAACATCCACATCCACGTACTGGAAGCAGTGCAGCGAGAGAAACACTACGAAATGAAGAGAATAAAGTGTTGGATTTACAGAGTTTAGGGTGTAAATGTAGGTCAGTGATTCTGATAGTGTTTAGAACAGCAGAGAACCACTGACTGAATGACTGACCCGCACTGACCAACACTTATGGAATAGAACTAGCTTTAAGTGTTGAATGAAGTTCCTACAGCAGCGTGTCGGTGTGCGGTGTTTAATCTCTCAGATGCAGTTGGTTAGATTAGCTCTTTGTTTGCACAGACTTTTGACGAGCTTTTAAAGTGTCAGAAATTCATATCTTTCCGCCGTCGCTAAATTAACATATAGATTAAAGGCTTTGCTTCGCATTTAATATTAAAGCAAACAGAAGTTTCAGCCTTTTTATTTTTTTCCCAGCATCAGATTTTGTTGATGATTTGCACTTTCGGAGGAAAAAAAATAGATTTTTTAGCAAAAACATACCAAAATTATCATAATATAAAGATGTACTGCAGTTTCAGTGGAAACAAGCCATCGAATTAGATTAAAGCGGTGGCAGAAAGCACTAGGATGCTAAGTGTTGCTGTGCTGTGAAACTAAATCACGTGAAAGCCTGGGACGGGCGGTGCATTTGGTAGCTGGGCCTTCAGTGTGGATTTCCCCCGACTGATACACCCCCACTAATACCCCCACTATCACATCCCAATTATAGAAACACATCAATACTCAACAAACACACCATCTACCACGGTGTAGAACTACAGACAGAGAGACAAGAAACCCGTTAACACACAACTCCAAACCTCTACACTACAACCACAACTGTACCACCTACAACATCTGGATCAGTTCAGAATCAATATTTATCTTAATATTAATATAACATCACAAAAACATTACAGATATCAATCAAATCTATCAGACATTTAAAGGCTGTAAGTCAGTGTTACCACTCGGCGGCGCTGGTCTGGAAGTGGGGAATAAACTCTTTCCCGCACTGAGACAAGCTAGTTATCTAAAGGTTTCTTCCTATCCCATCTTAGGGAGTTTTTCCTTGCCACCGTCGCCCCCGGCTTGCTCATCAGGGACAAACTGATTTATGTTTAATTCTGTTTTATAATTTCTTCAATTGTAAAGCTGCTTTGTGACAATCATCATTGTGAAAAGCGCCAAACAAATAAAACTGAATTGAATTGAATTGAATTGAATTATCTTCAGATTAACCGAACTCATAACACCATCTACAACTTTACCGGAAAAATCCGCCTTAAAAACAGATTTTTAAGTTTGTCTGAGACCGAATTATTTTCTCCTCCGTCAGTAATTGTGGGGTAAAAATTCTAATTTAACTGTATAGCCGAGTTTCGCTAGTTTGTGTTTGGCTGTAACAGTTTTACTCTAATCGACCAATCAAAGGACAGAAAAATGCTGATGTCATTTTGTGCCAGCTAGTGGGCTTTAGGAGGCGGGTTTAAAAATCTGATTGGTTACAGAAACAGTGTTTAATAATATTAACCAATGATCAATCTGCCCCTGCTAATATAGTGTAAGTTCCACGGGCAGCGCTACTGATTCCGAAGGCAGATTAGATTAACATGGCAACACATAGAAACTGAAATCTGATTGGACAAAAAATCTAACATCCACATCCACGTACTGGAAGCAGTGCAGCGAGAGAAACACTATGAAATGAAGAGAATAAACTGCTGGAATAAATTAATACCATTTAATGGAACTAATATTAGAGTTTAGGCTGTAAATGTCGGTCAGTGATTCTGATTAGAACAGCAGAGAACCACTGACTGATCCGCACTGACCAACACTGGGCTAAAGCATGCTAGACTAATTAGCGCAGTCTGAAAACCCTGCTTAGCGCATCGCAATAATAAGGTAAAGAAGGAGGACTAAAGAACAGCTGCAGGTTTGAAGTGACATTTAAAATCCATCTGTTATCATCATATAATAACCGTCTGCTTATTATAGCTAAACTCTTAATCTATAAAACCATAAGCCTGAGACTAAACCTCCTTATGGAATTAGATTTAATGAAATCAGCCATAATAATGTGAGATTGTTATAATTGTGTCACATGGTACGATGTGTTATTGCTTTTTATTGGATTTTATAAAACGACAGTATATAAAGACGCCTGTGTGACTTTCATACTTTGAGTCGTGATTAAACTCGAATCACAAATACTTTTTTTATGTTTTTACAAAATAAACAGAAACATGTTACGAACATGTTATATATCAATGCTGAATATGTTAATAACGTTATAACATTTATATAAAGCGCTATAAATGATATAAACTGTTAAACAGTTTTTGAGGAATGAATTACAGTTCATGGCAATATTTATAACACTTTAAACAGTTTGTTATAAGCAGTGCTTTCATTACTTAGAAACTAGAAATTAACCAGCTTGGGTTTTTTCCTGATATTATCAGATATCTTAATCAGATATCGGTTTTGTAATATCGGAGCCAGCGATATATGGCAGGACCAAAGTTACAGTACATCAATGTAGCAAAGCTTTTTTTCCCGATGGTTTCGATGGTTGTTTTTTTTTTTAATATTTCTATATGTATTTGTTTGTTTGTTTGTTTGTTTGTTTACCTGATAAATATCTTTATTTAACAAAAACACATTAAACACAGTTTATTTTTAATAGCTTTTTCAGACTCCTTTATTTTTATTGCTGTAGTAATGAGAGTTGTTTTGTTGTGTGTGTTTGTTGTGGGGCAGTAAAATGACAGTATTTTAAAAATAATTTAATAAAATAATCAGTTATAATTAATAATCACGGTTATGTTTTCTAATACACTACATGATGTAATGGTTTAATCAGGCATAACAAACTTCGGTATGATGTTTACCCCTAACGACCAGCTGGGTCGCCCGTGGGACGGTGAGGGGAAAGTGGGTAAACCTTCTGATGTACGTTTATAGGTTTATAATTATGAGCATTTATAATGTTTCTGAAAGAATTTGTATATTTTGTCTTTGATCTTTCATTCTAAAAAATCACCAGTTGACATAACCAGTTGACATAACCTTGTCATAAACTGACCCCAAACTGAGTTATGATCATTTTGATTATTATTGTTCTAATATTTGTTCTTGTATAAAATTTGTTCTAATATTTCCTTATAAGTTTGTAATGTTTCAGAAAAGAAAGTGTTTTTTCCGTCTTTGGCAACCGGTGGTACTGCCTGTAAAGCTGTTACTCAAAGCGCTTTACAAAAAAACCCCTAATTTAAATAAACTTCCGTGATATTGCATAATATCAGGAAAGTGTTTAATGAACAGTGTTATAATGCATTATATCTGTTTATACATATTTCAGACATTAGAGAAAGGGTTTTTTTATATCTGGGTGATATAGCAGTTATGGTGCATTATGAATTATGAATGCTTTTTATAGGTTATAAAGTGGATATAAAAGGTGTTAATGACTGAGTTACTAATAAATCTCTAAGCAGGCGGAATCACTGTGATGGTAAAGTTCTTCTTCACGCTAGCAGATGAAGATGTGAAGTCTCGCTCCTGTATTGACAGAGACAGATCCTCACTGATCCCAGTTATTCCCCCGAGTCCTCGACTCCTGTGCTTCGTCTGTGTGTAATAAGCACTCAGAACCCGGGTTCAGATGATTAAAGTACTTCAGGAGAAACACAAACAGAAACCTGAGTCTGAACCTCAAGGTCATTAGGATTAAAGCGCAGTCTCTAATGGAGCTGAAGGATCTAACGTGGTCAAATAACCATCCTGGAATGTGTCGATATATAAATATATATATATATTTTATTATTGCAAAATGTTATAACACTTTAAAACAGCTCATTGCATTTTATAATCAGTGCTATAAATGCTGTTTTCTTGCTAGTTTTATTTCAATAAGCATAAAATAAAGATTGACCAATGGATTGATTTCACTGATATATTTCTGTTTTCATATATCAGTTTTGTAATATTGGGTTTAACGATATATGGTTGTGGCTATTATAAGCGTAGAGGGCGGGACTGCCGTTATAGCACCTTGTTCATCCTCAGGGAGAGCTTTATACAGTGACACGATGCATGCGTACCATGATTACTCTGATCAATAGTGTTATATAGCATTCATAAGGGAGTATTTATTTTTTACGTTGTGCATTTGTTAGGGAATAAAATACAGTTTATAGCACTTCATAACACCTTAAAAACACACTAAACACATTAAAAATAGGTCTCAGCATTATAACTCTTTAAGTTCATCCAGAGACATGACAGATATTTGCCATGTTGATATGTTGATAATATCTTATAAAACATTTATAATGCAACTGTTTTTAGGGAATAAATCAAAGCTTATAGAAACATTTATAACACTTAAAAACAGTTCAATGCATTATAAGCAGTGCTTTTAACAATAATATTTGCTCGTTTTATTCTACTTACTCTCCGTCATCAGGCTCCATCATCAGACTCTGTCTCAGTCTACATCATCAGACTCCGTCATCAGTCTTCGTTATCAGCCTCCGTCATCAGGCTCCATCATCAGACTCTGTCTCAGTCTCCGTCATCAGACTCCATCATCAGTCTCCATCATCGGTCTCATCATCAGTCTCCGTCATCAGTCTCCGTAATCAGACTCCATCATCAGACTCCGTCATCAGACTCCGTCATCAGTCTCCGTCATCGGTCTCATCATCAGTCTCCGTCATCAGCCTCCGTCATCAGGCTCCATCATCAGTCTCCGTCATCAGCCTCCATCATGAGGCTCCATCATCAGACTCTGTCTCAGTCTCCGTCCTCAGACTCCATCATCAGTCCCCGTCATCGGTCTCACATCATCATCAGTCTCCGTCTCCGTCCATCAGTCATCTCCGTCATCAGACTCCGTCATCAGTCTCCGTCATCAGTCCTCAGTCATCGGTCTCATCATCAGTCTCCGTCATCAGCCTCCGTCATCAGGCTCCATCATCAGTCTTCGTTATCAGCCTCCGTCATCAGGCTCCATCATCAGACTCTGTCTCAGTCTCCGTCATCAGACTCCATCATCAGTCTCCGTCATCGGTCTCATCATCAGTCTCCGTCATCAGTCTCCGTCATCAGGCTCCATCATCAGTCTCCGTCATCAGTCTCCGTCATCAGGCTCCATCATCAGACTCTGTCATCAGTCTCCGTCATCGGTCTCATCATCAGTCTCCGTCATCAGCCTCCGTCATCAGTCTCCGTCCTCAGACTCCATCATCAGTCTCCGTCATCAGCCTCCATCATGAGGCTCCATCATCAGACTCTGTCTCAGTCTCCGTCCTCAGACTCCATCATCAGTCGCCGTCATCGGTCTCATCATCAGTCTCCGTCATCAGTCTCCGTCATTAGTCTCTGTCATCAGTCTCTGTCATCAGACTCTGTCATCAGACTCCGCCTCAGTCTTCGTCATCAGTCTCCGTCATTAGACTCTGTCGTCAGTCTCTGTCGTCAAACCCTGTCATCAGTCTCCATCATCTCCATCATGACTGGAGTGAAGTCCACTGATAATTAAAACATAAAAGGGAAAAATGATCCGTCTGTAAATCTATAACATACACTGGATCTCTTCTCCACCCACTCTGAGATCTAAAAGGAGATTTGAACCCATTCCTCCAGCAGCTATAATGCATGTCCATCCTCGCTGATGTTTTTAATCTACTGTTTAACCAAAAAAGGAAAAGTGTCCTAAGATCCCACATGCACCCAGTAACCCTGTGGAATATCAGCTGCTTTTGTGCAGTGTGTGTAGGAGGAACTTTAGCAGATCTGACAGATGAGGTGTGAAGTTGAGATGTGGGCTGACGATGGCGTGAAGCCGCGTGAGACGATTAGCGTACGATGTTCCGACAACATCACCGTCATCCGTTTCCTTTGATGTTTGAACGTTTAAACGGTTCTGTTTCCTCTATAGACATAAATGATGACATCACAGCATTCTGCGATAAGCCTGGTTATGATAGGTCAGGTTTATTTGTATTATCTTCAATAAGAATGACATAAACCTGTCATAAAGCTGTGTTAAGACAGTTCATGTGTTTTTAAAAAGTCTGTTATAAGGATGATGTAGGCATGTCATAAACATGTCATAAGTCTGGTTATGGTAGGTTAAGTTCATTTGCTCTGATCACTGAGGAGCATTTGGAGATCTGATCACTGAGGAGCGATTGGAGCTCTGATCACTGAGGAGCGATTGGAGCTCTGATCCCTGAGGAGCGATTGGAGCTCTGATCACTGAGGAGCGATTGGAGCTCTGATCACTGAGGAGCGTCTGGAGCTCTGATCACTGAGGAGCGTCTGGAGCTCTGATCACTGAGGAGCATCTGGAGCTCTGATCACTGAGGAGTGTCTGGAGCTCCGAGTCATTACACATGCAGGAGGAGTGAAAAACATTCAGGCAAACACTGCCATCCCCCTAAAGACACGAGTCTGATTGCGTTTCTGAGGACCTGATGAGACGCTTGTTTCTGGAACTTTCAGCAGAGACGCGAGATGATGTGAGGAAAACAAATCAAATATAACAGGCCATGAATTCATTAACAAACCAGCCGGTGTGTCGTGTGATTTTCTGTTCACTTCGGTCGTCGTTAGTGTTCTTAATTATAGCTCAGAATTGAAGAAGCTCATGATGGAACATTCCAGAAGGTTTTGCAGCTGGTTTTTCTGCTGGCTCCTCCTCAGATCTCCAACAACACAAGAACCTTTATTTATGTCAGCACAGCCTGGGATTCAATTTAATAATGAAAATAAATTCCAACAATATATAAAAAAAAATGTGTTTAAAAAGATTTTATTAAGCAAAAAAATGTATAGAATTTTCTATAAATGTAATTTTCTACAGAATAAACTTGTTTATTAAAAATTAATATAATAATTTTTATTAAAAATAAAATTAAAAAACACGTACATGCACAAATGTTATATAAATATTTACCTATATTTTTATTCATCATTTAGTTTGTAAGGAAAACTAAAAACAAAACACACTTAAATAAATAAATAAATAAATAAAATAAATAAATAAAATGTAATAAAAGTCGATGAATAAAAACATTCTAATTTATTTTATTTTATTAATTTTATCTAAAAGAGCATTTATATAAAATTATGTGAACATTTTGAGTTTATTTAATGAAACAGGAAAAAAAATGTAATACATTAATAAAAACATTCACAACATTTTTTATTGTAATTGAGAATTCAGCTAATTCGGAGTGTAAACAGTAAATAAATCATGTTTATTAATCTATAAATTCATTACATTTGGTTTTAAATGTTATTTTTTTACCCGAATGTCTGAATCAGGAGCTGAAAGGCGATTGGCTGCGTGGAGTTTTTCGGCTGCAGGCGACTCGGCAGGGCACTAAATTCCATCCCATCATTCCGACTGGTGTGTCATCATGTCCGGAAATTTATGGAGCAATAGAAACCGGGCCTTCGGCTAAACAGCGCTGCAAGATCAGGACTTTTATTCTGCTAAGATGTAAACATGTCAAAGAGGAAAAGCAAAGCGGCGTCTTAACACACACACACACACACACACACACACACACACCTTTCAGTCACACCAATCATTAATAATGCAACAAAGTTTCCCACAATTTTTTTCAGAAATATTCCGAATTTGTTCTCGTAATTTCGACTTTTCCTGTAAATTATTACAACTTTAATCGTATAATTTGATTAAAACTCCATCGTCAGCAGGTTTCCAAATGATTCATACAAATGATTCTTTTAAGGTTCTTTGATAAATGACAGATTTTAATGCTAACAGACGAATCATTTATTGTTAAAAGTGATTCTAACCTGATTCGTTATCCAGAAATGATTCCCACACTTTATTTCATTATCTTGTGATTTAAACACTTTAATTTTAAAAAATGATTCTAAGGCATGAATTCTGTCCTGTTTTACTTCAACATGATTTTCTTTTATTTTTAAAGAGAGAGAGAGGGGGGGAGATGAGAGAGAGAGAGAGAGAGAGAGGAGAGAGGAATGAGAGAGATGAGAGAGAGAGAGAGAGAGAGAGAGAGAGAGAGAGAGAGAGAGAGAAGAGGAAGAGGAGGAGAGATGAGAGAGAGAGAGAGAGAGAGAAAGGAAAATAAAAATTTATTTCTGTTTCTCTTCCTCCATTTCTCTCTCTCTCTGCTTCTTTCTCTCTCTTCCTCTTTCTCTCTCTCTCTCTCTCTCTCTCTCTCTCTCTCTCTCTCTCTCATCCTCTCCCTTCCTCTTTCTCTCTCTCTCTCTCTCTCTCTCTCTCCTCCCTCTCCTCTCTCTCTCTCTCTCTCTCTCTCTCTCTCTCTCTCATCCTCTCCCTTATTCCCTCTCCTCCTCCCTCGCTCTCTCTCTCCTCTCTCTCTTCCCCTCTCTCTCCTCTCTCTCTCTTCCTCTTTCTCTCTCTCTCTCTCTCTCATCCTCTCTCTTCCTCTTTCTCTCTCTCTCTCTCTCTCATCCTCTCCCTTCCTCTTTCTCTCTCTCTCTCTTCTCCTCTTCTCTCTCTTCTCTCTCCTCCCTCTCTCCCTCTCTTCCTCTCTCCTCTCCCTTCTCCTCTCTCCCTCTCTCGTCTTCTCTCTCTCTCCTCTCTGTTTTCTCTCCCTCTTTTCTCCCTCCTCTCTCTCTCTCTCTCTCTCACTTTCTCTCTCTTACTCTTTCTCCATCTATCCATCACTCTCTCCGTGCACTTGCTTGGTGTATGCGGTTGCCATGGTTACGGGGTGAATGTAGTAAAATCATGCAGGATTCCTGACAGTTTGGTCACTTTGTAGTTTAGGAGGCACAACGAGGTATGAAATCCTCACTGAGGCTTTTATTTTGTAATGTCCGGAATAAAACGCTGCCACGTGTCTCAGGATAAACTCAGCAGGTCCAACAGACGCTGTCCAACTTTAACTCATTTAACAAAACTTACACTCGCATTCGCAATCAAAAGAATGACCTTTAACCTTAAAGGTCGATTTCAACTGTATCTTTAATCAACGTTATAACATTTCCTGTAAAAATCAATCTTCGAGCTACATCAAATTTACATTAACATTACATGCCCTCATCCAGAGCGACTTGAGGGTTAAGGGCCTTACTCAGGGGTCCAACAGTGGTGGTGCTGGGAATTAAACCCGGATCTTTTAATTAGCAGTCCAACACCTAATCCACTGCGCTACCACTTCCCACTTCAGCTGTTACTGACTAACAGAAAGGAAGAGAATACAGTGGAATCTCGGCAGACGAATGTCCTCCATTACAACATCTAATTAACATTTGGTAAAAAAAATTTGCATGTGGATACCAAGCGGTTTTGGCAAATGGACAAACTCAACAGACGTTTAAAACATCTGATTGGTTACAGAAACAGTGTTTAATATTATTACCCAATGATCAGTCTGCCACTGCTAATATAGTGTAAGTTCCACGGGCAGCGCTACTGATTCTGAAGGCAGATTAGATTAACATGGCAGCACATAGAAACTGAAATCTGATTGGACGTTTGTAAAATTGCATTTTATCTTAAAATTATATCTAAAGTACGACCCGTGCTCTCGAGGTCAAATACAGAAATTTTAGTTCCTGCGTTTATGACCTGTAGATTAGACTATTGTAACGCTTCACTGGCTGGTTGTTCTGCTTGTCTAATAAACAAACTCCAACTGGTCCAAAACGCAGCAGCGAGAGTTCTTACTAGAACCAAAAACGTCTGATCATATTAGTCCGGTTCTGTCCACACTGCACTGACTCCCTATTAAATATCCAATAGATTTTAAAGTCCTGTTATTTACTTATGAAGTCCTGAATGGTTTAGTACCTCAGTACCTGAGTGACTCTAATCCTATTATAGTCCTCCACGTCCGCTGAGCTCTCAGGACTCAGACAATCTGATCAAGCCTAGAATAACAAAATCATCTGCAGGCAGCAGATCCTTCTCTTATCTAGCACTGCACTGTTCAGGAGGCAGACACACTGCCAGTTTAAGACTAGATTAAAGACACATCTCTTTAACCCGAATTACACATAATACACACATTTTTATTATTCAGATGCGTTAAAGGATCGTCAGGCTGCAATAATCAGATCAACCGGAACCGGAAACACCACCAATAACACACACTGTATTTGTTTATCACAAATCGAATGGCATCTAAACTAACATATGTCTGTTCTTTGTTATTCCGTCGCCTCCATCACTTGGAGACAGTCAGGCAGTTTCTCAGTGATCTCTTTTTTTTTAAATTAAACTTTACTGCATCATAGAATAACCTACTGGTTTATCTGCTCAGAGGAGAACTGCCCCCCCGACTGAACCTGGTTTCTCCCTAGGTGTTTTCTCCATTTTGTCGCCGATGGAGTTTTGGTTTCCTGCCGCCGTCACTGACTTGCTCAGTTGGGGACTTTAAATTTATGGATATCAATAAAATTGAGTGTTTAAATAAATGTTTAATATTGTGGTTTCTGATGTATTTCTGTAAAACTGCTTTAAAACAATCCTGATTGTTGATCCACATCCACGTACTGGAAGCAGTGCAGCGAGAGAAACACTACGAAATGAAGAGAATAAACTGTTGGAATAAATTAATACCATTTAATGGAACAAACATTGGAATTGAGGTTGTAAATGTCGGTCAGTGATTCTGATAGTGTTTAGAACAGCAGAGAACCACTGACTGACCCGCACTGCACATCGCTGCCCTACAGTAACGGTCGATTTAGCGCACTGTTGGCGGCTGTAATTGTGACTGAGCTTAGACACATCACGCTTGGGCAGGAATCCACAGCAGGTTCAGGTTCAGCTCATTGAATCGTGTTCTTGATGCGATTATTTCACTTGAAGGTCGAGACACCGGCACCTCGTCTGCATCCGATTGTTTGGTTCCCAGTCAAGCGTGACTGCTGCGTTTACACTTGCCAAACGAATCACACTGTGCTGATAAACACCAGGAACAGGAAGTTCAGTCATTTTGATATTTGTTGGATTTTATTTTATTCTCTTTTTTTCCTCTTTGGCTTTCTGACAAGTCGCCCAGCTACACTGCGAGATCAGCTTCCGTTCGATTATTCAGTAGCATTTATTGGTTTGTTTCCTGCTGTATGTTTGTGGATGGATGTGGAACGGATAGCAGGGAGGAGTGAGGAGAAAAGAGGTGAGGAGGAAACAGATGGCGCTGGCAGGTGCAGAGGAGTAAAATTCGGCCAAGAGGAAAATAACAATTAATCAAGTTTTTTTTTTCCAAGTTGGCTTTTGAGAAAGCCGTCAATCAGAAATACCAAACATCCAAACCTCCACCCATCCTGAGAATTTCTATAACCGTTACATTTACAACATTTGGCAGACGCTCTTATCCAGAGCAAACAGTGGTTAAGGGCCTTGATCAGGGGCCCAGCGATGGTGCTTAGTGGTGCTGGGAATCAAACCCACAATCTTCTGGTACCGATTATTTGTTTATGTCGATGTTGATGTGGTTGATATTCGATATGCAGCACTGAAACTTATTGATTGTTTTCTGCTGTTTTTAACACTGACTGAACTGATCGAATGTTTTTATTAATAATCCTGTCAATACTGACATTTTCCTCCCTCACAGCAAACAGCTCTTATTACCACAGCAACACGGGGAATAATAAACATTTTTTAAATGAAAACCATTTTCGCAGATTGAAGACCATGGTGAAAAGATACAAGACATAAATCATCTCAAGGAATGAGGAACGTATCATCAACACATTACAAGCAGAACTCCAGCTGTGCTTATACGTGTTTTTCAGCAGCGGAGGAACCGCATCCATTGATTAGCACCGCTGCCTCACAGAAAGAAGGTCCCGGGTTTGATTCCTCTGCAGGGGTCTTTCTCTGTGGAGTGTGTATGTTCTCCCTGTGCTTGTGTGGGTTTACTCCGGGTTCTCCGGTTTCCTCCCACAGTCCAAAAACATGTATGTTAGATTGATTGGTGATTCTAAATTGCCCATAGGAGTGAGTGTGTGTGTGGCCCTGTGATGGACTGGCGACCTGTTCAGTGTGTCCCCCTCCTGTTTTTTTTTTCCTTTCAGAGATGGCTGGGATAGAATCCCACAGCAGATCCCTGTGACCCCGAATTAGGAAATAAGCGGATATAGAAGATTGATGAATAAAATAATAACAATAACAATTATTAACAATTAACAATTATTACCTTCGAGAGTGTCCTGGTGCACACAATTTTTAAAAATAACATTATCGTGGGGTTGATTTCAACACCTTCTGAGGCAATCAAGCTCTCCACAGTGCTGTGATGGGATATAATGAGTTCAAACGTATTTAATGGAGCTGAGGGGTTTCTCCAACTATTTAAGGCCGCTCGCTTGCTGCAAAACGGAAACATGGAAAAAGAAACCTGGTGTCATTTCATAGGCATGTTTTCCATCACTCAGCTTACATTCATAAAAAGAGTTGGTGGATCAAAGGACAAGGCTGGAGATGACATCGAGGCCGCAGAGACGTGACAACATCAGCGAGGAGCTTCCACAGAGAGAAAGAGAAAGAGAGACAGAGAGAGAAAAAGAGAGAGAGAGAGAGACAGAGAGATAAAAAGACAAAGAGAGATAGAGACCGAAAGCTTTTGTGGATTTTTAATGAGCCACAGCGTGTCTGAAAGCATCTTTTAAGCTGAACCTGAGTGTGGACGAGGGACGCACCGCTGCACCAGCACAGAAAGACAGAAAGAACTGAAAGGAAGGATAAAAATGCACTAAAGCACCATGTAAACCTATAATGACAAATAAGAGATAATGTACTGATCATTTGCTCCTGAGCACCAACCCTAACCCTAAACCTAAACCTAACCCTAACCCTTACACTAAACCTAACCCTAACTAACACTGCTCCAAAAGCAGTGGGGTTAAATCTTTTTAGTCTCCTTAAACTTGACCCCTGGGATGATAAAGGGGACAGAAGGATCACAAGGAAAGAGCAAAAAAGTTTGACAACTTTGTGTTTCTTTGCTAAACTTTGTTCACTTAACTGCCAACATGTCTGTTGCTCTGATGGCCCTGCAAGAGGTTCAGTGTATTAGAGCATATAAATAATTAACACCCTCTTCATACAGGATCAGCCATTGACTGTACCTTTCCTCCGCTGGATCCAAAAAAAGCAACAAACAATTTACAAAGATGTCCAGAGGGAATCAAAAAGTTTTGTGCAGTGACAACTAAAAGTCCCGTTCTGTAAGAGGTTCCTAAAAGAGTGTTTGCTGAGTGCTGTATGAAACCTATTTATGGTCCTTAAAAAAAATATTAGTTATAGGCAAATAACCCCACCCACCCCTCACACTCCAACATCTAGAAAAAAGTATCATAGCATTTGGGCCCTTACAACCAGAATGTTTCTTTCCTCAAGCCATCAGGTTCCTCAACACACAGAACTAAACTAAACTACCTCAACTGACACACACACACACACACACACACACACACACACATTTACTCAACACAATATGATGTTTACAGCACCACGAAACTACATTCTGTTAGGCACTGACCCAATAAATGCTGTTTGCACAATAATCTTGCTGCTTACTTACAGATCTCCTGTCTACCTGCACATCTTTTAGGATCTGGTCCGTGCAATTAAATCAAATGTTGATTGTTTTTGTATTGTCTGTTTGCACTGTCTTAACCATGAGTCGGCAACCTTTAACACTCTAACACTCTAAAAGAGTGATTTAGGAAGGATAAGACATCATTTTCACACATGGATTGACCACCAGACCACCACTGTCCAGATCTGATACCCTATTGTAAGTCCTCATCATCAATACAAGATCCTGGCAAAAAATAATGCAACTCTGGACGGGAATAAATATTGTGACGTTGCAGACGTTTATGGAAAGGAGGCCACGGCGACTGCGTGCTGTAATTAAAGCCAATGAATTATTCGAGTGTGTGAAGTTTTCTATGGGACAGGCAGTGTATCACTCCAGTTATTTTGCTGTTTTGAAGCAAGACAGAATCAGGAGTCTGACCCAGACTGCCCTAGTGTCACAGCACAGCCTGAGGGAACACCAGAAAAAGGAACTCCATTACTGCTAATGGTGTGTGTTTGCTCAGGCTGTTGAGGAAATCAGCACGCTTAATTCACCCCGGCATCCCTCAGCAGAGTATCAGCATGTCGGAGAAGAACATTATCTGATTTTACACCATTTAATGACACACACAACCGTGCCGCCGCTCCTGTGAAATCCTGACGCCATTCCGGTCTCTGTGTCACATATGAACCGGATTTACACCTTTAAATCTTCTAATTATCACTGTTTCCGGGTGGTTCTTTATTGCTTCTTCTCAGAAGTGTCAAAACATTCAAACACTCAGATCAGAATTTAACACATTTATTGTTTATCTGGAAAATGAGCTCAAAAATACCAGGCTGACAAAAAAAAAATGGATGTTGCGCTCCAGGACAAACCACACTCACAAACCACAGCCACAAACCACACCTACACACCACACCCACAAACCACACCCATAAACCACACCCACAAACCACACCCATAAACCACATTCACAGACCACACCAATAAACCACACCAATAAACCACACCCACAAACCACATTCACAAACCACACCTACACACCACACCCACAAACCACATTCACAAACCACACCCACACGCCACACCAATAAACCACACCTACACACAACACTCACACACCAGACCTACAAACTACAACCACAACTATAAAGTCACACCCACAAACCACACCTAAACACCAAACCTACAAAACACACCTAAACACCAAACCTACAAACCACACCCCTAAATTCCAATAATGGAATAGTTTGGACCAAAGAATATTCATGTGTCAAAGTCCAGACCTAAAGTCTATTAAACATCAGTGGCAAGACATGAAAAATGCTGTTCACAGATGCTCCTTATCTAATCTGGCTGTTTGAGCTGTTTTACAGAGAAAAATGAGCAAAAATTTTAGTCTCCAGATGTGCAGCGCTGGTAGAGATAAACCCCAAAAGACCTGCAGCTGGAACTGCAGCGAAAGGCGGTGCTACAAATTATTGACGCAGAGGGGGTGAATACTAATGCACACCACACTTTACAGATTTTTATTATTATTTGCTTAAATCTTTGAAAATTGAGTTATTTTCGTTACACAAGATGTGAATAAGTTTAAGGGGTATAAATACTCATAAATCTATGCACACCTCTGTTCGCATCTCCATAATAATCATAATCAGCAGCATCATTATAATAGTAATTTTAGTATTTTATTGCTTAATTATTTTACTCCTAAATTCTTATAATATTCATATAATTCTTTTTATTAACTAAAGTGAATTTTCTAGAAATAGAAATATTGATGATGATGTAGCCAGTGATGGAGGTAGAGATGTGTTTCAATCTCTCTCTCTCTCCTCTCTCTCTCTCTCTCTCTCTCTCTCTCTCTCTCTCTCTCTCTTTTTCTCTCTCCTCTCTCTCTCTCTCTCTCTCTCTCTCTCGCTCTCTTTTTCTCTCTCACTCTCTCTCTCTCTCTTTCTCTCTCTCTCTCTCTCTCTCTCTCTCTTTTCTCTTTTCTCTCTCCGCCAGGTCTATTTTTAAGCAGTAATCTTTGATTTGAAACGACTCTGGTTTGCTTTGGTTTCTAAGCTCCCGGAGGAATAAACCACAAATGGGTTCTTTTAGCACTAATCATCGGATGATTGCATCCAGGAGCTGCATTTTGTCCAATCCCGTCTCCGCCGTCGTCTTTCCGAATTAATTGATTTGGAAAATCTATTTTTTTTTCATCCCTGCGTTCGGCAAAGGAACAAATTATTTTTACAGCAAAGGCGAGTAATTGCTTGTTGTTTTCAGCTGGCAGACAGTGATGAATAATCCCAGCCCAATTTATTTGTCAGCATCTGACCCTCTCACACACACACACACACACACACACACACACAAATTTTCACCTGTTTATGTCTTATAGCTTTACATTAGCGTTCTAATTAAAGAGTTGTTGTCTGTTTGTTCACTTTTCCTTTCTAATCCTTTATAATGAGACTCCACATGTGTGTGACTCACATCCACACGTGCTGGAGGTGTGTGAGGCAGCAGGGTGACTGCCACCACACCAAGATGGAGAGTGACTGATATTTGATCTTGTTCCCGCTCTGTAATCAGTCGTGCTGGAAAGACGGTTTGTTGTGCAGTTTATTTTCCTCCTGTTTGTTTACACTCCAGGATCATCAGCTGTGTGTTGATGTTCCTTCTCTCATCGCTGAACCTTCAACCTCTCGAAATACAGCAGTCACCAGGAGCGAGGAACGACAAAGCAGCAGGGGTGGCGAACAAATCATGTTTTTAATGTGTGATGATGTAATATATAATTCATATTCGCCTTTCTGGATTTGGGAAATTTTCATTAGAACTGAACTAATTTGCGATTTTATTTATATTTGTAATGTGCATATGTATTTTTGTTCTCTCTCCTTCGTTTCTCTGTAAGTTTTTGATGTAAATTTGAAATTGGTTGATTAGCTGCAGCCTCTGCGTACAGTACATACAGTACATGTTTATTTATTTTATAGAATTCTACCCGGGTTTTGGGTTATACGCCTCCGGTGACGTATGAACTTTACCTAGTTGACCTTCCTGGCGAAGACAAAGAAAACGTCAGTCATTAAGTTCACCGTCCGGTTCGTTACGTGGTTTTACTTTACTGTGAGTGCAAAAGAAAACGGGGGTAAAGGGGTAATATTAATCCACCCTGCTGTAAATACCCCGGTGTGTAAATACCCATTAGGTGACACTGTCCTGTATTTTTACGTCAACTATTTATTTCTTTTTTAAGGTTAATGGATTAAGCTAACTTTTAAAGTGCTTTCAGAGCAGAATTCGGGTCATATTTACGCTTCAAACCCTCAAAAATAAGCATTTATTAGCATTTTTAGTGAAACATTAGCGTTTCCTCCTGATCGGCGGCGGGTTCTAGAACCGAACCTCGCCAGTGTTTCAGGTTTTACTGTATTAAAATTTTTTTAAATGTGTCAATGCAGCTTAATGTCGTAATATTTTTTCCCTGATAGTGAATTAATAGTCTGTCCTCTAATATCGCTAGACTTCCAGAGCAACTTACATTTATGTCTTTTATATAACTGAGCAATTGGGAGTTAAGGACCTTGCTCAAGGGCCCAATAGTAATAACTTAGTGGTGCTGGAAATTGAGCACCAATCTTCCAATTAGCAGTCCAACACTTTACCCACTGTGCTACCAATTTCCCTTAATATTCAATAAAAACCCTCAGTGTGTGTCAAACGACTTCCTGCTCCGCTATTGTGTCAAAAGAAGCATAGTGGAAAAATTAAGGGTGTCTCTGGATTGGTATTTCTTGTATTTGTAGCTTTTTGTTTTACATTTTTTTCCAGATGTAATTAATATGTATTTAATTGTAATGTATCGCGATATATTGTATTGTGACCCGATGAATCGTGATATGGATCGTATCATGAGGCCCTTATATACATGTGTATGCGGTGGGGTAGGGGTGAGGTGGGGTGTGTATCAATAAGGTATTAATGTGTTACTATTTCCTATCCTGGTATAATTACATCTGTTGCAGATTTTATCCTATAATATAATATAGCGATTTTTTAACAGTTGCAGCTTTTTGTAGCATTTAATGTGTCATAATAACTGGTCCCTAAAGTCACACGAATCCGTTTAATAGTCTTGCAAATCAAATCTTGGGTCTTTTGGAGACCCTGTAGCACTTGAGATCTTTCCCTCGGATTCTTCACCACACGCTTTGGAAGCTCCATGTCATGTTGCTCCCATCGCTATGCTTCGCTGTGTGTTTGTTCTTCCTGCTACTTATACTTTACGCGTTATTTTTCTAAAACTTGTAAACTGACTGGCCACCAGGACAGATTCTTCCTCTTTCTCTTCTTCCTTCTCCTCTAAAATCTAACATTCCGTTTGATTATCACATGGAGGACCGGATGTCAGTAAACGCCTTCACGCCTTCGCTCTAATGATTCCTTTCTTTCGACGTCATTCTCATTAGTCGTGTTGAAGCACCTCAAATTTCTCCGCTGTGGCTTTAACATTCGCCAAGGGAGCTCACGTCTTCTTCTCCTTCACTGAGCTTTAATGAAATAAATGAAGCGGTGTCTCACACACACACACACACACACTCGCAGATAAATTAAACGAGCTGAAATAATTAGTGCACCTCCTTCACGCTATTGCTGTTGTTTCTGCTCCATGAGAAAAAGGGGGTTCCACAGAGAACCAGCAGAGATCTGACTTTTGAAAATGCGGTTTTATCTTAAAAACTATAGTTTTAAAATTGTCTTATGGTTATTTAATTGTTTTTAGTAATGATCGACTGATTATCAGTTTTACAATATTTTTGCAATATTTATGCCTATTTTCATTACCGGATATCGCTTTTCTAATATCGGGTCCACCGATATCTAACTACAGCACTGAATCGTAAAGCATATACAGGTAAAATCACTTCCATTTGCTTTAATTCATATACTTTATTTTATTTATCAACAAATAATGCCAGAATCAGATATGTTACATAAATGATCAATATTTAGTTAAAGACAAACCCGAAACCAAGTTCTGCTCTTTAGGAGTTTAGGAGCACTAAACCGCACTCAATGTAAATGTCTTTATTTTGTCACATAAACTTTACAACACAGTAAAATTGTTTCTTTGCATATCCCATTTAGAAGGTTGGGGTCAGAGTGCAGGGTAAGCTGTGATACAGCGCCCCTGGAGCAGAAAGGGTTAAGGGTCTTTCTTCCATTCTTTCTCCCTTTTTTATTTTCTTTCTTTGTCATTTTTTTTCTTTCCTTCTTTATTTTTTTCTTTCATTCTTTTTTTTCTTTGTTTCTTTTTTTGTCCTTCTTTCTTACTTTCTGTTCAGTCCTCCGTGTAGATGTTCTGTTCCTCTGATGGATCTGACTGTAAGCGGTGATTGCGCCTCTAAATGTCCTCACAGAGACGCAGTGTTCCGGATTGGATTTATCGGACAGGTGGCGTAGAGACGACAGGAAGGTGTCACCATTATTGATTTCAAAAACGAAGTTCTACTCCATCCTGCAGAGAAATTCACCGATTCACACACACACACACACACACACACACACAAACACACCATCATCATCATCATCAGACATTCTGAGGAGGAAGGAAGAAAGAAATGAAAAGAACGGCAGAAAGGAAGAAAACTTGTGTGTGATCCTGTAGCTAAAATAAACAATATAAAAATTCCTAAAATTTAGTCAAAACAAACACAGAACACCGCTGATGCCCCTTGTGGTGGGAACTGGTATAACAGGTTAACTGTCATGATTTACTCTCATTTTTGATAGTAACAACTGCTGTTTATGCAACATTTTGTTGTCATTATATATTTATTTGTGTTTGCACAAAGATAAGCTTTCATTTGTAACCCCTTTTTTCCATTTATTCGTTTGTCTGTTTGTTTTTGTTTGTTTGTTTGTGTTTTGGTCTGCGGTGTCCCCCTGGACAGAGATGAGGAGATAAAGAGAAACACTCTGCCGTCTGTTATTAAGAGTCGTCTGTCAGGAGATTCACACTGATCAATACTCCTGCCATGGCAACGCAATATGTCAGAAACACAAGATTACTGTATGAACGTGGGCTTTATCTGACGTGTTAAACAGAAAACACACACACACACACACACACACACACACACTGATAAGGCCTTAAAACAGAAACAGATCATAGTTTCTTAGTTTAGATGAAGAATAATAATGAGGTTAATAAAAAAGAAACGGGTTAAAGTCTGTTCAATGAGAAAGTTCTGTCGTTAGTTCTGTCGTTAGTTCCTCAAACATCACTGCAGTACGTCAAAATTTACATTTCTCCTATTTCAGCTATTAGAAGCTCGTAATCGTCTGCCCCTAGAGGTGAAACCTGGTAGTGCATGTTAAATGACGTGTCATTGGTTCTGACTGACAGCTGAAATGTCACTTTAAATCAGATGTTAAGTGCAGCGTCACAGCTGGAAACACCACCACCACTTATTTCTTCTACATTAAACACATTCTTGCTACATATATAAAAAAAAACCTATTAAAAAAAAAAACACCTAATAAAGAATGAGGAAAAATGATCTGAGGTCAGAGGTGAGGGTGAGTTCAGTTCAGCTCAGTGGGATGAGTTCATGACTGGAGAACTGGAGAATTTCTTCTGGGTAAAGAAGCAGAGGTGAACATGTGACCTCCACAATTCCAGCTCCAGGTAATCATTTTCCAGTGAGTGTATTTGTCTTTCTCGTCTGGATTCTGAACACATCTTCAGAACTTCCTGATCCAGCTTGATGCCCTGCATGGAACTCATCTGGAACCGCTTCACGTCTCCTCAGGCGGCGAGCAGAACCAGCTACATCATTAACATAATCAGAACCCTTTACCCCTCACAGAAGATATTCAGAGGATCCATTGCCTCAGACTCGCATACTGACGAGAGAAAAAAATATTTTACAGTCTGTCATTTTTAATTAGAAGTTTTGTATTTCTGTTAAGCTGCTTTGAGACGATGTCCCTCTGCAGACACACGTTCCAGAAGCCGGATGTTCCACCTCAGGATTTGAGATGTGCAGTGATTAAAGTTTTGGACTGCTAATTGGATGATCGGGGTTCGATTTCCAGCACCAACAAGCCACCATGAGCCACCTGAGCAACGGCCCTTAACCTCCAATTGCTCAGCTGCATAGAAGAGATAAATGTAAGTCGCTCTGGATAAGAACGTCTGACGAATGCTGTAAATGTAAATGTTTGGCATTTACACCGAAAATATGTGCTTTCTCTCCGAAACCCGGAATATTTTCAGTCTAAATGTAAGTGGTTGCATTTGAAAATTTGTGAAAATCCATGGAACAAGGTGTAAGAAGCGGCGATAAAACCCGCCTCTATTTACGAGCGACTTTCTCTATTTAGCGGAAATATTGACTTTTATGACAGTTCTTACACACACACACACACACACACACACACCGTCCTCTTATCCGGCTGTTAATTTCCCCGGCGCTTCAGCATGGGTCGGCCCCTGTGATTTCATCTGGGAAATAAATGACTTGGGGAAGATAAAGTGTTCCAGCTGTGACAGTCGAGAGCAGAGGAGGCTTTTTCTCCACGCCGAGATAATCGGAAGAAAAGAACCCAAACGTTTGATCTGCTCTAAACCGAAAACCAGGCCACCAATCCCCTCTTTGTCTGATCCGCTCAGATATGCACCGCCTCCTCGCAAGGCTCGCTGTCAGCACCGACGTTCTTCATCGACCCGGGATGAGGGTGAGCATCTGAGCGAGTTTTATCAGGAGGAGAGAGAGGAAATGTCAAGCAGCTAAGAACGTCTGTGGTGTAAAACTGAAATACCTGGAAATAAAATGACCCCTTATTGCAGCGGGGGGTCCTGACCCACAAGGGAGCCTCAGCGAGCTCTGTAGGGGGTCGTGTCTATATTGTGAAAAGTGTTGATCAGTGAGGAGCATTAAGGAGAACCATCATATTGCGCTAGTTAATTTTTTTCATGATCCCCTGGTTGACCAAAAAATGGACAAATTTGTAATTGGTCCTCTCCAAAATCCAGCAAGTGTCACTGATTGTCCTTCAGCAGCTGACAGTAATGACAGAGACATACTGGACCCTGCAGGTGAGAAAAAGCCACCAATTCGGTCGCAGTGCAGCAGTACTGGAAACACCAAATGCAGGAAATACCGAGAGCGAAAATGTCATTAAATGTGAAGGAGGAACCTAAAATATGTATATATTTTAATATATTAATAAACGTCTGGACATTTATATCTAATTTCTAACATTAGCTTAACGTTATGCGTACAGTCTTTGTCATTTTTTAGATGTTTATACAAACAGAATCCATCTGGTCCAAAAAACTCTAATTTAGCTTTTTCGGGATTAGCGTAGCATGTTTTCGAGCGTTGCCATGGTTACTAAAATGCTGTTTCAGTAGTTAACAGGTCGAGTCGTTGGAGTCGTTAGATTGTTATGTATTTAAGCATCATCATGTTACTCCATTACTTCCTGTTGATGTCAGATGGAGTTTCTGATTGGCTGATGATGATGAAATATGTAAATTGTCTCCAGAGCATCAGGACAGGTTTTGACTCACAGGATCAGGGCGGCCCGTGGTGTAGGTAATATAGACAGTTGCCTAGGGCGCAAAATGATGGGTGGCAGGGTGGGGTTTTGGATGGGGGGTGCGCCACAAGAGGTTTTTTTGTCGGAATTGCGCCCTCTTGTGACTCATATTTCACACATTTTTTGGGCAGTTACTGAAAGTGCACTTTTTTGTTGATTGGCATTTTGTGTTGCTGTTGTGTGAGTTTCTAGTGACTGTTAGACAAATTAGTTTGTTATTTATGATCACAATTTATTTACTACTTTATTTTATTTACAAGCGTACTGCTTATGTTCTAGTAAATATTTAAAAGTTTGGATTTTTATCTGTTAGGCTGTGTGTATGTGTGGGTATGTGTGTGTGTGTGTGTGTGTGTGTAATGTAGAAAGGCGGAGTGTTTAGAGACACACGGTGTTTAGAGACTCGTGTTTATCCTCTAACGTTGGTTTGTTCTTCCGAATAAATGGAATAAACGGTTTGGGACGAATGAGACGCAGGATTAATGAGACAGAACAGATGTGCTGCCTGTGTCCATTAGTGTGAGACACAAGTTTACAGAAGCAGCTGTTGGAGACACGCCCCCTTTAATATTAAACAGCAAGATGATTGACATGATGAGAGGAGCGTTAGTTAACATCGCTCGGGATCCTGGAGAGGTGCATGATGGGATGCTGTGCTGACGTTTTTTAATTAATGCAGGTGACGAAGCTGAGAAAAACAACTTTGTCTCACTTTGTGTTGTGTGTGTGTGTGTGTGTGTGTGTGTATTGTGCTTGTGTTATTTCAGTACCGTGTATAACTTTAGTTTTTTTGTATGCATCATGTGCTTGATGCAACCTTGGATGGTGTAACCTTTTTTTCTTCTTCTCCTCTCTCACTCTGTGCTCACTTGTCACTTATTTCTCACTCTATTTTTGCTTCATGAAAAAATCTGATAGATAGATAGATAGATAGATAGATAGAAAGATAGATAGATAGATAGATAGAGAGGCAGATAGATAGAGATAGATATATAGATATATAGATCCAGATAGATGATAGAATAGATAGATAGAAGATAGATAATAGAATAGATAGATTCGATAATAGATAGATAGATAGATAGATAGATAGATAGATAGATAGATAGATAGATAGATAGATAGATAGATAGATAGATAGATAGATAGATAGAGAGATCTACTCTGTTCCTCACTCAGAGAGAGAGAAATAGGTAGAAAGACAGAAAAAGAGAGACAGAAGAGAGAGAGAGAAATAGAAAAGAGACAGGAGAGAATAGAAAAGGCACTGGTCATTACCCAGGAGACGTACTTAGTTTTCCAGGAAATAAAAAAAAAAGCATCATCAGTGAATTTCCTGATCAGCTAATCCAGATGTTTGCGTTCCAGGCTACAGTAAACTAGCCTCTGCGCTAACATAATCATCTTTCAGTTCAGTGGCTTTGATAAAGTTTCGCCTCCGGCAAAAAACGTCTGGAGGCTTCAGCGGAGTCGAGTGGGGAAACGCTGAGCTGTGCAGCACGTCATCTCCTAAACATCCCTAAACAAAAAAGGGACAGAGAGACAGAGACAGACAGAGAGAGAGAGAAAGAGAGAGACAGACAGAGAGAGAGAGAGAGAGAGACAGACAGAGAGAGAGAGAGAGAGAGAGAGAGAGAGACAGACAGAGAGAGAGAGAGAGAGAGAGAGACAGAGAGAGAGAGAGAGAAGAGACAGACAGAGAGAGAGAGAGAGAGAGAGAGAGAGAGAGAGACAGACAGAGATCAGACAGAGAGAGAGAGAGAGAGAGAGAGAGAGAGAGACAGAGAAGAGAGACAGAGAGACAGAGAGAGAGAAGCGGACAGAGAGAGAGACAGAGAGAGAGAGAGATAGAGAGAGAGAGACAGAGAGAGACAGAGAGAGAGAGACAGACAGACAGAGATAGAGAGAGAAAGGAGAGAATAATGATACACAAGATAGATAGACAGACAAGATCTAGAGAGAGAGATCGAAGAGGACAGAGAGAGAGTAGACAGAGAGAGAGAGAAATACACATAGATATAGAGATAGGAGAGATAGAGAGAGACAGACAACAGATAGTAGAGCTAGAAAAATACGAGGCGAGAGGAGGAAAAAGTATAGAGAAACAAGAGAGATAGAGAACATAGAGAAGACATACGAGATAGAGAGAAGACAAAGAGGATAGAGAGAAGAGAACGACGATGAGTACGGAAAGAGAAGAGAAGAGAGATAGAGAGACAGACAAGATAGAGAGATGAGAGGAGGAGAGCAAGAGAGAGACAGACAGATAGAGAGAGAGGGAGAGAGATAAGATAGAGACATACAGAGAAAGAGATAGAGATGAAAAAAAGACATCGGAGGAGATATAGATAGAAGACATACCTAATACATATAAATAGATATATAAGAGAGCGACATAGAGATACAAGAAAGAGACAGAGGAGACAAGATAGGTATACGCAAAGATATAGAGATATAAGGACCATGATACAGACATGATTAAGACAGATATAGACATATAGATACATAGAACATAGAGAGAGATAGATACAGAGAAATAGACATAGACGACAGAGAGAGACGACATACGAGACAGACAGAGAGAGACCAGACAAGAGATATATACAGAGAGAGAGATAGAAACATACAGAGATATAGAATATATAGAATACATAATAGAGACAGAATATAGAGAGAGACAGACATGATATAAGACAGAGAGAGAGACATAGACATAGAATATACCCATATAGAGATGACAGACAGAGATATATACATAGAGAGGAGAGTATAACACAGACGATATAGAGATACAGACCAGATATAGAGACAGAGAGATAGAGAGAGAATCACAGAGATTACATATAATATACATATACATACATATATATATACATACATACCATATACCTAAGAGAGAGAGAGACCATATATATAGACAGAGAGTATCAGATAGGAGACATAGATAGAAGACAGAGAGAGATAGAAGATACACATAGAGAGAGAGACAGACAGAGAGAGAGACAGACAGAGAGAGAGACAGAGAGAGAGAGAGAGAGAGAGAGACAGACAGAGAGAGAAAGAATATTATTGAAAGGACAGGAAACTTGAACACTTTTCGATTAAAACAACATCAATTTAATTAAATTTTTCAATTTATTTTTGTCGTTATTGGTCAGAGGACAGAACAGAAAGTAAACTGAAGACACCGTTACTCTGTTCCTCCAGAGATGTTTTTTCTGATGTCTGAGATGCGCACCCACACACACACACACACACACACACACACACACTCTTCACCCCCCCACCTTCTGCTCATCAACGAATCACGAATATATAAAACACTCATATTTTTTCCAGACTTTCATCCCGACTCCTGATCTTTAATCTACATTACATCCAAATGACACATTTATCTTCACTGCAGAAAGAAGGAAACGCAATCCTTCCTTTCTCTCCGACTGGTTCACGCTGAATCCGTTAGCACGGCGCACGTTTGCATCTGGAGCTAGAAATAATTAAGAGGAAGATTTTTTTCACGAGTCAGCATGAAGGTTGGAATAAATGGGAGCTCCTACAGAGTGAATATAAGAACAAACAGTGACCATAAGGATGGATTTATATATTTATATATTTATATATATACGCCAGGAAAAACTCCCAGCATGCAGTAAATCGAACCTGATTTATTCATTTTAGACATTATTCTGTTTACAATGGGAGGGGTTTTTTTTTTCGTTTCAGAAACGCCAGTCACTTTGCAGGAAGCAGCGGAATTGAAAAAAAATTGCTTAGGGTTTAATTCCCAGCACCACCAATTTACCACTGTTGGGCCCTTGAGCAAAGCCCTTGACTCCTAATTGCTCGGTTGTATAACAGAGATAAATGTAAGTCACTCGTCTGCGAAAGGCTGTAAATGTAAATGTCACTCCGCACAGAACCTCCCGCTGCGCTCTCATTGGCTGCAGGTCATCACGGATGTATTTTTTCACTTCGCACTGCCGGATTTTGAATCGTTTAACATGCCAAATATTTCAGCGACGCCTCTGCGATTCCCTCGAATCCCTCGCGTCTTTAATCGTTCACACTGATTGCCAATCGCGTGCACGGGCATGGATTTGCCTCTGACATCAGGAAATTCCACAGAGAGTGCGCAAAATCTGTGGAGGAGTGAAAATCAGGGACAAAATCCTGCAAGTTGTTAATAAACTCCAACTTCCTCTGTAGCGTTTCTGAGGGAAAAACTCGTCTCATGTCTCGGTTAAACGGTTGAGTAAAAGAGCTGGACGAGGAAACGTCTGGGTTATCAGCCCGATTGCATGTGCTGTCTGAGAACCGGATGGGAAAATGGAGAGAAAAGAAAGGACAAAGAGGATAATTGTTATGTGGAATGTTATAATCTCTGTCATGTAGAATAAAAGAAAGCAGGAAAAGAGTGAGAAGGTTTGTGTTCAGCGCCCGGGTGCATAGAACGTGTGATTAGCTGCTCAGCTAGCGACAGACGCTAATTACTCAGTGTCAAATCATGTCACCGAATAAAAAAAGGACGAGTGCGAGGCAGTGGTACGTGCCGGATCCGGATCTGTGTTTGGTTTTAAAACCTGGAAAACAAAACACATTTAATTTAATGACATTTATTTTTTAATGTAATAATACTCAATAAAAATACTCGTTATGGTAGGTACATACCTGTGATTCTAATTTAGTAAAAAAATATATATATTTATAAAAATCTATATTTTGATTAATTAATTAAAATACATTGGAATATTTTAAAGGATTTATTACTTAATTTAGTCTTAAATTTAAAAAATGTTTTTTTAATAAATAAATGACTAGAATTTGTTTCAATTGACAAATTACCAAGAAGCAGGTGCACAAAATCAGGTACTGGACCAATGATGGCAAAGGGGGCGGAGACTGTATTTATATTAGACCACGCCCCCATTTTCAACTCTCTGCCCTGGACAGCTGGCACGATGATGGCGGTTTACGGTTCAAGTAGGAAGCTATTTTCACCCTGGTGTGTTAAACACTTCCACTTCACCTCCTGAGCTTTTTTCCCCCGCTGTGGTTTTTTTTTTCATCAAAATGAAAATGACACAAACAACTCATCTATATGGTAATATTTCCTTCTACTCCATATGTTTTTTTTTCATTTGGTTGTATATTTTTTCTGTTTGTTTAAATCAATATTCGATATGAGAAATAAAAAAATTGTGTCAACCTGCAGCGAAATCCGTGGGTATTTTCGATCCTATTTTTTTTGCAAACGCATCAAACTGTGATGTCAGAATGTAACTGCTTATAAAAATTTTCCCGCTAGGCTTCCATTACAGTCAGTCAGGAGTCCGCTTGGCCGCTCGTATAACGCTGGACTGCAGGATTCTTCAGCTGGATATTATATAGAGCGGAGATTTTGCCAGTTGCTGAACCTCCAAAAAAGCATTGGTAGGCAAGCAGTTTCAGATCCCAGGGACACCAAGCTGCCAATACATTTGAGCGAGGCTCTTAACCCTGTAAATGCTTAGATGTATAAGATAAATGTAAGTTGTTTTGGATATGTTTTAAGTGATACTAGGACCAATCAGAGCTAATGATTCAGTTACTAAGTGGTAGTTTGGTGGTGCTGGGAAAGGAACCCAAGATCAGCAGGTATTTTTACAAAGACAATCTTTTTTGAGGTACCAGTGACTAGGTTCCTGCCCCTTTCCTTAAATTTGAGGAGCTTTGAGGATGGATTGGGTCTCTAATCCGAGGCTACAGTTTACATTACATTTGAACAGACAGACAGACAGACAGACAGACAGACAGTGTCGCCCTAGATGAGGTAGGGTTCCCTCTTGAGTCTGGTTCCTCTCAAGGTTTCTACCAAACAGTCTACTTTAGTTTTTCCTTTCCAAAGTCGCCACCGGTTTGCTTATCAGGGACAAACATACGCCTTTTCACTGTAACTGCTTTCTGTGTAAAGCTGCTTTGAGACAATGTCCATTGTTGAAAGCGCAAAACAAATCAAATTGAATTGAATTAAAAACATGGCGGTTTAATAACTACGCAAAAATCAACTTCTTGGAACTTTTAACAAGACAAAACACTTTTTGGTGATATGAAATATGTGACAATAAAATGTTATGAAAATAAAATATTTAGAAACTGTTTAAATGCCTGGCTTCACGTAACATCTGATGGATGTATCTAGTTTGGTGATTGATTGGTGGTGCTTTTCTTAAAAAAAAACGAGTCATGGTTATATGAGCTCGACCTAAACTGCACTGGCCACCGTAGATCATGACTGCAGACATGATGATTTGTACATGGCTGTAAATTGGAGGCCTGCTTAAGGAGTACTGAAAAAAGCATCCTGTGATGTTGTATTTTACCTGCATAAACACTAGGCAGCCATGACTGGTCCGGACTAATGCACCTTAACCTCCTTAACCATAATTAAAATGCAGAACGTTTGGCGGAATTAATTAGTTGTTTGAATTTTGCTATGTTTTTTTCCTCCGCACGTATTAGACTATCAGTAATTCCCAGGACATGTTCGTATTTTCAATGAGATCCCAGGGCTGGTCTTGTTCTTGACACCAAGCCGATTTCATACGGTGTTGTTTTTCAGACAAACTCGCTTGGGTGTGACTTACATTCAAGTCCTTAATGGAGCATATGGAGAAAAGGTCAGCCTTTCTTATTTCCTTTCCTGCTTCAGACCTGGTGTGTCCGTTACCTTTCCTTCTCACTGAAGCTGAACACACTGGTGCTTAGAGACTTTATAGCTGAGGAAATGGCTCATTCATCATCCCAGTGCAGTTTTCAACCATATAATTCCGACAATGCTGTATTTGTCACATCTGTCTGGAACAGTACACCGGGGTACAACACTGGGAAATAGGCTGCATAACACCTGGTTGATTTCTTTTTACATATTAATCATAAAGGAACCATCAGGGGTGATTGGTCAAATTTTATTGCTCATTATTGATTGGTCAGAATTTTTGCCGAAGAGTCAAAAATTGGTCAGAAATATTGATTGATTGTGAAGGCAAGTCAGATTAGTCAAACATTTTGTGCTAACCGGTGGCATTGATCTGAATTTTTGTTAGAATGGGTGGAATTAGTCAGTATTCATGCAGGGCTCGGTGGGATTATCTTAAATTCCTGTGAGAGTGGGTGAGATTGGTCAGAATTCCTGCAAGTGGGTGGAATTAGCCAAAATTCATGAAAGAGTTTGTGGGAGTAGTCAGAATTCCTGCAAAAGTGGGTGGGATTAGTCAGACTAGTTGCAGAGGTGGATAGGATTAGTTTCGGGAGTTGGTGAATTTCGGCAAGAATTTGGATTTGTATGAATTCTGGGATTAATCAAAATTCCTACAAGTGGGTAGATTTGGTCAAAATTCCTGGGAAAGTGGGTAAGATTGGTCAGAATTTCTGCGCTAGTGGGTGAGAATAAACAGTCGTCCAGCAAGTGGGTGGGATTAGTCAGAATTCCTGGTGAGTCTCAGTGAGATTAGCTAGAATTTCTGCAACATTGGGTGTGATAACTTGAAATTCTTGCAAGTATGTGGATTTGGTTAAAATTTCCCTCGGACATGAGTGAGTGAGTTTAGTCAGAATTCCTGTGAGCGGGTAGGTTTAGTCAGACCGGGCAGAACTTAAAATTGTGGAATTAACATGAATCACTTTTTAAGTTAGATTTGATGTAGTCTCAGCCTCAGACGGCAGGCCCCCAGAGCACTGGCTGAACGTCTGGTGCATACTGTACACGTAGCTGATTGGTTGAAGTGTACAGGATTTCCAAAGCTGTTTGATCGATGAAGTAAGCTGGTGTTTTTACATAGATGGCAATGAGAATTAATCAAGATCGATTAAATGCTGGATTTTGATAAGTTTTACAGGTTCCACATTTTTACACGACGCTACACAAATCGAAATATCATTTACTTTACCTGTCAGTCATTTTTTTCTCTTGGGCGGACCCTAGCCATCCAAAGTGACCAAGGTTCCCAGACCTTCTGCCGTCAGTCTGAAGGTTGGCTATGCGAGACTAGCTTTAATGTGGCAACTAATATTTTCCTAGACGATATTTTTTTCCATCATGTGTCAGGATTAGGAGGACCAGAGAAATCCTTGGCAGGATCAACTGCTGTGCCTCATGATATTCCTGCAGAAACATATATAATATAAAGTATGAGCACTAAGCGGTCATTCAGACATGAACTAAAGACTTGAGGTATTTAATTAACAGGGCAGTCTTGCTTCCAGGGGGTCATGGCTTTTTCTTTACAGACTGAAAACATCAATAATTCAGCATTTAGAAGATTGTGTCAGTCAGTGCTTTCTTCACATATCTAAGCTTGATTCTGCCTGGATGAAGGTTGTGGGGTGGAGCAAATCCTCCTCCATCACTTTGAGTAGATCCAGAGTCCGGCTCCGGATCGAGCAGTTCATTAAAACTGATACTATGAGAATGTCAGTCCTGCTGTGGGGGACAAGCTTACCTTTCAAACATAATCAAATGGACATGGCGTCCACAGTGCTATAAAAGACACCCTAATGGGAGAGGAGAAAAGATCTAAGATCCAGAACTATTGTGGTGAATCAGACAATAATTCCATCCTTTAATTAATGCATGAGTAAAATCCTCTTTCACTGAACGTGATACTGTCCTAAAGCTAAATATTTTATTCTTCTGTGACTCCATTATTATCTCTCTAGTAAACAAAGACAGGGAATAATAATTAGCCCACCGGCAGCAGTGCTAATGACATCACCAACGCAGATGACATCATTGCTTATTCACTTGTAAACAAATAAATAAATTAAAAAAAATAAATAAGGCAGTCCCACCACTGGCATCTCAGATAACCTGAGGCTGAGTATTAGCACTAGAAACTATTTTTATTTCCTCCTGCTGCAGGAGCCTTTGTTAGGAAACAGCATTAAAAAAACCGTTGCCATGGTTACTTGCTGCCAGAAAACTGGATATACGCTGAGTTACATAAGAGAATTATTCCTTTAAGCACACCTTCACAACCCTGAAATAATCGTTCAGAGCTACAGTGTAGAGATATATATGTCTATGAAACAGATGGAAAAGCAAATCTTTATTTCAAAGAAACAGCCCAAACTTATGGAGTGGAAAAAATAAACATTCCTCACATAAATCAAGACAGGACGGATTTTGTTTGGCAGACTGGAGTTACAAAACTGAACCTTATTCCTGACTTTCAAACAAGATTAGTCTGAGCGAACGAGCGGGATTCGTTAGAGATTCTGTAAAGGGGAAATGGTAGCACAGTGGTTAAGGTGTTTGACTGCTAATTGGAAGCTCTGTGTTTGATTCCCAGCACCACCAGGTTGCCACTGCTGGGGCCCTTGAACAAAGCTCTTAACCCCAAATTGCTTAGTTGTATAAAAGAGATAAATGTGAGTCACTCTGGATAATGGTGTCTGCCAAATGCATCGAATGTAAATGTAAAGAGTTTGTCCAAATTTTTACCACACTGGGATTGGTTCGAATTCCTGTAGGAATAATTGGGATTGGTTTGAGTTCCTGTAGGTGATTGAAGGGTTCAATCAGCATTCCAGTATGTTATTTTTCAGAATATCTGCAAAAAAATTCAGCGCTATCAGACTACAGTTAGCAGTTTTCCAGATGTCCTTCTGCAACTTGTAGTTTTTGCCTCAAGGTCTCTAGTGAGAAAAAACTGCTGATGAAAAATGGGTCTCGTTAGTGAGTAACAATGGGATAAATTATGATGTTGATACAGAAAGTATTTCATTACCAGTCTTTATATTATGACATTTTTAGCATTTGGAAGACGCCCTTATACGGAGCGATTTACCTTTATCACATTAATCCAACTGAGCAGTTAAGGGCCTTACTTAATGCCCCAACAGTGTCACCTTGGTGGTGCTGAGAATTAAACACACAATCTTAGACTTAGCATTCCAACACTTTAACCACTGATTTACCACCTCTGGCGATAATAGATCAATGTTCTGGGCTAGTCAGTTAGCAGATACTCGTTCAGTTGCTAAGCCTATTTGTTACACCGGATGTATTTTTATATCTCTTGTGATTTAAAAAAAAAAAACATTCCTAAGTTTTACCCCGGTGTGTTTTTTGACGAGCTCCGTGACATTTCCCAGCAGTCACAGCTGCTGCTGCTGTTGTTGTTTCTAATGCGACACCTGTGAAAGTAATAAAAATGTCAAAATGCGATATCAGCATGTCATTTAAATTTCTCACTGGAGGGCCGCCATAATTAAGAATCATTTTGTTGGTGGTGTGTTGTTGTTTTTTTACCTAGCTTGACCTATCTTTTATTAAATACACATGGCATTCGGGAAATTATGAGCAACAGCTTCACAAGAAATCATGATCTCTGACCTGACGAGAGAGTCTGGATCGATTTTTCTGGATAATCTTCCGAATCCTTCCACTCCAGGTCAATACTGTAGCTGTAATCACCTTCGGCAGCGCAGCGTGAGCTGCTTACAGATACTCCATTCCACAGTCTGCTTCGTCCTCAACATAAACATGTCAAGGCTGAAACTGTGCAGATCAACTGCATTCACTAGTTTCTCTAGTTTTAACTTAAAAACATTTAATCTAACTTAAACGGTTATTGTGAAAAATGACAACAAACACCTTCAGGAATTTTGTGCTTTTAATTTACATTTAGTTTAATTTTATTTTTAGTTTTTGGTTTTTACTGTCATTTTAGCTTTTTTTGAGACTCCTTGGTATGAAACTGATTGATGAATGGAAAGATGGATGGATGGATGGATGGATGGATGGATGGATGGATGGATGGACTGATGGGGGAATGGATGGATGGGTGAGGGGTGTTTGGATGGATGGATGGATGGATGGATGGATGGATGGACTGATGGGGGAATGGATGGATGGGTGAGGGGTGTTTGGATGGATGGATGGATGGATGGATGGACTGATGGGGGAATGGATGATGGGGATGGGGTGTGGTATGGATGGATGGATGGATGGATGGATGGCTGGATGGACTGATGGGGGAATGGATGGATGCGTGAGGGGTGTTTGGATGGGTAAATGTGCATGACTGTATTTTATCTCCCGAATTAATTTTTACATGTGATTCTTACACATAATTCATTGCCTCTTCCATATGATTCTGAATCATGAATCATGACTTTTATACCTCATGATTCATTTTCAAACGTGATTTCGACATGATTCATTTTGAAATGTGATTCGTATATGAATCATTTTTAAATGGGATCCTTACACATGATTCATTTATTCTAAAACATAAATCTTTTAATTTACCTAATGATTTATTTTCAAATGTGATTTGGACATGATTCATTTTTAGGTGCGATTTTTACACATGATTCATTTACTCTTTCATATAATTCTGAAACATGAATTATTTCATTTCACCTGAAGTTTTTTACCTTATGATTCATTTTCAAATGTGATTCGGACACGAATCATTTTTAAACGTGATCCTTAAACATGATTCATTTACTTTGCCACATGACTATAAAACATGAATCTTTTACTTAGTTGTTTTTTTTTACCTTATGACAGACATGATTCATTCTTAGATATGATTCATTTACTCCTTCATAGTAATCTGAAACATTATGTTTTTACTTTTGATTCATTTTTCAAAATAATTCTGACACATGATTCATTTTCATGAGATTCACACCTGATTCATTCACTTTCACAATGACTCTTTTCAATAATTCATATCTTTAAGGGTTTAGAATCACTTCAGCTGACATATAAAGTTATTCGATAATCCTCATGGCAGCGCAGTCATTCGGTGTATTTTTATTTTCTCTGCTTTCCTCTATGTGTCCAGTGAGGAACAGCGTCCGGCGAGCAGCGTTTGGTTCCTGACAGCGAGCGTCCCGCAGTGCAGCAGTCAGGATATCATCATTTTAGCCCACACTCAGCCGCTCGCTCGCTTCACAACATCATTTCTGGGGTTTCTTAAAAACAGGAAGTAATTTTCCATTTTCATTCCATGTGTGATTTTAGGCTCTGAATTGAGACGTCACAAGTCGAACTGAACGTTCTGAATGTTAGGATTTTACATCAGCCAAAGGTTTAATGTGCGTTAAAAGGGTTATTATTCTGTTTAAAGCCTGCACACGATCCAGAATGTTCTGCCCTTTAACCTCAAACCTCTCCTCTAATCAAAACCACTTTTTAGAGCGATTTCACGTTTTCCTCAGTGTTTCTATAGTAACGAACAAGCGGGAAACGTCGCTTATTAGTTTATGTTGTTATCATGCTAGCTGGAGTTAAAGCTTATTAGCTTATTAGCTTTAAAGTCACCTAATTATCATGTAAGCACAAGTAACAGGTCTTACGTTGTTAGCTGTACTAGCAGTGTATTAGCTGAGTGTGTTAGCAGCAGTATCGGTTAGTCACGATGTTAACCTGTAAGCCAACTGTAATTTCATTAGAACTGTTACTTCTTATGTCGTTAGCTCTGTTAGCATTTCATTATCTCGTTAGTGGTATTTTAACACGTTACTCTGAAAGCATTAGCAGAAAGTGGCGATTTTTGTGGCGAGAGAGAGAGAGACTGGGGCAAATAGAGAGAAATGGAGACAGAGAAAGAGAGAGAGACAGAAAGAGAGAGAGATTTTCATTTCTAAGAGAGAGAGGAGACTTTTTTGACTTTTTACAAAACTTTTTATATAAGTCACGTGTCATAAAAAGCAGTGAAGCTAAAAATGTAAATGAGAGAGAGAGAGACAGACAGACAAACAGACAGACAGAAATTGTCAGTATCAGTAAATTGTTCCAGAAACAATGAATTTTCAGTCTCAGACTATAAACTATTTCTCAGAATTTACTCAGTTTAAGTTTTTCCGTTTGTTTTTGGACAAAAAGCGAAAGAGTCAAAACTGGATTGAGGCGGTTTGGTCGGCACACACTGATGACATCAGACGGTTATGATTGGTTAATTGAAATGTTATTCAGGATCACATCCTACTTACAAAATCACGTCCATCTCACTTTCGTAGAATGCGATTCCAGTTGTGTGTCTAGTCTATAATTGATGGCGCCCCCCGGTGGAGTCCTAAACTGCAGGCATTTTTTTGGCATGATCCCAGTTTGTGATGGACAGGTTTATCTCACCTATAACGATTTACTCTCCCAGTTGTCAGCTCACGTCACATTAGGACTTAACATCGCTTTCCCAAGATTCCCGTAATGATATTCCGACAGAAAGGTCGCTGTAAACATGAGGACTGGACTAATCTAGACTAATTAATCGAGAGAAAACAAATCCACAAATGGATTAGTGCGAGTGCCGGGGTGAGAAACTCTTTTTTTCCGACGCTCTCATCAGCATCTTGACATTTCCCCCTCACGCGGTCCAGACCACTTTTCCCTGACATTTCACAGCTCCGTCTTCAGCGCCGTCCTCGTTAATGACATGTGACTCCTGCAGTCAATTAACTGTCCTGCTTTGTTGGCGCACTGCAGTTTGTGACGACTGTCGGGGGGGGGGGGCTGATTCTGTGTTAATTCTGTTAAAAAATATTTTGTTATTGATTAAATATGATTAAAATAATTACACTTAAGTACAATGACCTTTAATTAAGAAACCGGTTCGTTCCGGATCTTTAGCAATACTGACAAAGGAAATTTGCGGAACAAACAGAAAACCAAAAATAGAACCAGATAAAAACACCAACAAAAAAACAACGAAACCAAAATCTGAACGTGTTTTTTTTTTTTATCGAATTCTCTTCCATAGCGCAGGTTTACTGTTTATTCATGTTCTTGGTCCAAAAAATATAATAATGATTCTATACTTCCTGCTTTTTGTTTCTATGGCAACAGGACTTCCTCTTCGGGCTTCTGTTTTGGTGTATCGCCTCTGTGTGCAGTTCTTGATCCCTTTAAACATTTATGCTCTGCTAAATCCATGGATGGATGGATGGATGGATGGATGGATGGATGGATGATGATAAGATCGATGAATGGATGGATGAATCATGAATAAATGGATGGATGGATAAACAGATACCATGTTGACAGATTCAAATATATGAATGTGTGAATTAATAGATGAAGGTCCTGGGTTCGATTCCCCTGCAGGGGTCTTTCTGTGTGGAGTTTGTATGTTCTCCCTGTGCTTGTGTGTGTTTACTCCGGGTTCTCCGGTTTCCTCCCACAGTCCAAAAACATGTATGTTAGATTGATTGGTGATACTAAATTGCCCATAGGAGTGAGTGTGTGTGTGTGTGTGTGTGTGGCCCTGTGATGGACTAGTGACCTGTCCAGGTTGTCCCCCTTCTGCCTTTTACCCTTTCAGAGACACTGGGATAGACTCCAGCAGATCTCTGTGACCCCGAATTAGGGAATAAGCGGCTATAGAAGATGGATGAATAAATAAATGGATGAATGATGGATGGATGAACATTTTATGCTGCTGCACTCAACTATTCACTTTCAATTGTTTATACACACATTGGGAAAATCTCCCTTCACTCAAAAAGAGAAGCACTGTCTCATCCAGAGCGTCTCACAGCGTCTCAGAGCGTCTCATAGCTCCTGCCACAGTTCTGTCATCCCAAATTCACCCAGAAGTATGAACACAGATTCTGAAGAATCATTTATTATTCGTTATATGCTGTTTTTTCAGCCTGAAACGGCTTTGGGGAGATTATAGAAGTGACCTCGTTTATGGCGCCAGCCAGCGTTCCACTGTGTCACGTCATGCATTCGGAATACCATCAATAATGGAACACTACAACGTACAGAGACACTCTAAAAATCTGTTTGCTTTGGATTTCCTCAAATAGCTGGGGAACACACACACACACACACACACACACACTCAATTTCATTTAATGTTCTGTATTTTTATTACATCCAGTGACTTTAATCGGCGTGTAATTACACACACACAGTAATCGAAACTTGTCACTGCTACTGAGAACAATTAAACGCCGAAACCTCGTTAACTTTATTTTACATGAAACCTAATTCTTTAAATGTTATTTTCACAAAGGAGCCACTTTATTCGGCAGTAAGTTACAGCGGCTGGGATTCTTTTTTCCGCTTGTTTTTCCGGTTCTAATCGCTGGTAATTGTGTACAATTGTGTAATTGTGTCTGATTTTTTTTGTTGTTTTTTGTTTGTTTGTTGCTTTGATTTTCCAGCATTAGAAACCAAATTGTTTCTGCATCTGATTGCAATTACGTCATCTTTGTCTCCTTCATCGGTGTGTTTGTCACTTCATCTGGCACTTCTGGAGATCCTGCAGCACAAGTGGACACCGGTTCTTCCAGCAGCAGTGTGAGGAACTGCTCAACCCCCTCAACTGGGGGTTAAGGGTCTTGCTCAGGCACCCAGCAGTGGTGGCTTGGTGGTACTGGGAATCGAACCACAGTCTTTCTGGTATTAGTCCGACACCTTAAGCCACCACTTTCCACTTCTCAGCACCTCCTTTAAATTCTTTAAAAACAACAATAAAGAAACAAACGAAAACCAGTATGAGTGTGTGTGTGTGTGTGTGTGTGTGTTGTGTGTGTGTGTGTGTGTGTGTGTTATTTCCTGCTAACTGGGGCCGCTTTTATATTTATCGCAATGTAAATATGCAAATATATAAGTATAATATTCAATAATATAAAACAGTATTAAGCTCATTAGATTCGTCTCTGTGTGATGCTACAAACTCCAGACATGCTATAAATCTGAACTAACACAGATCATTAATCTAATAAAGAGCTAAAAAAACTCGACTGTAAACACACACACACACACACACACGCAACTTTCCACAAGTTCTAAAACTTTTCCACGCGTTAGCACTTCAGACTGGGACAGGGAAGCAGAATTTCGATGGATTAGTGAGTAAATTGGGAACGTCGATGACCTTTAGAACCTCACTGGCTGTGCAAATGACTGCATGGATCTTCTCCTTCTCATCTATACCTGCAAGTAAAGCCGATGAAATGAAGTTTTTTTTCATATGAGAACATTTATGCTGTGTAACACGCCGTAGATGAGCAGAACCGTTAGAGGAGAACCGCTTTTCTCACAGCGCTTCAGTTCGATCCATTGAGACGAGAGTTTATCAGTCCATCAGTCTCATCACCCTCTGCTGCACTTCCTCAACATGTACAGCATGTTTCATCTGAGGAAATACAGACCATAGAGAACAGAAGGATTTCCTGTGTAAGAAATAAGAGCGCCATCAAGTGGACAGATCTCGTATTACACCTAAAATATCGAGAAATCCAGGAAATCTTTCACTTTAAAGATATTTGCACAAAAACTGCTGAAAAACGGAACAGATTTACACAAAGTTGACAAAGTGTTTGATATACAAGTGAATTGAATAACTCATTAAGATATTTTCAAAATATTATTCCTGTTTAGTACAATGTCCTTCTAGGACACCCCTGTGTGTGAGAAAATGTCAACGTTGGCGTTGTCTAAAAATGCAACAGCACCTAAGGAAATGCCCCAGAGGAGGTCTATAAATGTGATCAATTGTAAGGAAATGCCCCAGAGGAGGTCTATAAGTGTGATACCCTTTACAGAATTGCCCCAGAGGATGTCTTTAAGTGTAATAAATTATATAAAAAGGCCCCAGAGGAGTTCTCTAAGTGTGATAAATTATAAAGAAAGGCCCCAGAGGAGTTCTCTAAGTGTGATAGTTTTGGAAAATTAAGGCCATTAAGGATGGTTGCTAGTGTGATAACTTGTGCCCCAGAGGAGGACTCTATGTGTGATAAATTGTATAGAAATGCCCCAGAGGAGGACTCTATGTGTGATAAATTGTATAGAAATGCCCCAAAGGATGTATTTATGCATAACAGCCTTTTAGAAAATGCCCTCAAGGATGTCTGTAAACGGGATGAATTGTATTGAAATGCCCCAGCGCATGTCTTTGAATGTGATAATTGTTGAAAAATGCCCCAGCTGATGTCTCTAAAAGTGTGATTACTTTTGGGAAACTGCCCCAGAGGATTTCTGTAAATGTGATAATTTCTTCTAGTCTCATGGGGTGAGTTGAAGTAAAGACAACAACACACACACACACACTACATCTATAAGCATATATTAAATATGTATATGTCCATATAATTGTTTTTAATACAGAAACACTGGCTCAATTTAGGAGCTGGAATGTACAGTGTGTGTGTGTGTGTGTGTGTGTGTGTGTGTGTGTGTGTGGTTGGGGTTCATATTGTACTGATGAGTGAAAGGTCTCGGTCGCAGCCATACCCGCTGCCTTATCAGCTCGGTCTGGGAAAAGGGAAGCCATTTATGTTCCAGCACGAATAGGAAGCTGTCACATAAACACTGCCTTGTTCCCATGACCTAGAATAATCACCATAAACACACACACACACACACCCTGCAGAAACTGTACACCACACCTGCACCGCTACAATCAGTGACATAGTGACTTTTCCAAGCTCAAACTTCATGTCCTTGTTATGACCTCCTCCACATCGTGCAAGATGTCCGCCCTCGTGGGGCCCGAGCTCACAAACATACACAATAATGAGACACAATAACCCTCTACCAGGAAATATTGATTATCATTTCCTGTCTCTGATGGGGTGGGTTCGGTCGCCAGATCCCTCAGTATTCCGCAAAGTCATCAATGCAGATAAACATGCGGGGCGATTTTTTTGGGTGTAAATCTACTCAAATCAGTGAAATTAGATTAGATTAGATTCAACTTTATTGTCATTGTGTAAGGTACGTGTACAGAGCCAAAGAAAGTGCAGTTATAGCATCTAACCAGAAGTGGCTTATTTACAATAAATAGCAGTGTAATAAATAGGGTATGGGGTTGATAGTTACAGAGGTGGGGGTAAATAATGTACAGAGGTATATGGATAGAGTATAGAGGTGTAACAATAGATAGTTATGGATGGTGCAGAGATGTATAATGATAAAGTAGTGCAAAGTACAGAAGTGGCAGTGCGGTAGTAATTAATACTGTATAATCAGCTGTTCAGTGCAGAAACAGCCACAGGAAAGAAGCTGTTTTTCAGTCTGTTTGTGCGGCTCTGAGGCAATCGGTAGCGTCTGCCTGATGGGAGAAGAGTGAACAGTCCATGGTTGGGGTGAGAGGGATCTTTGATTCTGCCTCTCACCCTTTGCAGACAGCGTTTTTTTGTGTATGTTGTCCAGGGTGGGTAGCTGAGTGCCGATGATTCGTTGGGCGGTTTTCACCACCCTTTTTGACCAGGAAAGAAGAGAGTTATGTGGTGATAAATTGTATAGAAATGCCCCAGAGGATGTCTTTGTGTGTAACAGCGCGTTTTTAGAAAATAATGCCCTCAAGGATGTCTGTAAACGGGATGAATTGTATTGAAATGCCCCAGCGTATGACTTTGAATGTGAATAATTTTCACCACCCTTTTTGACCAGGGAAAGAAGAGTTCAGAGACCAGGTGAGATCCCTCGCATAGATGATGTGATTCCTAGGAATGAACTTGAAGCTGGGTACAACGCTCAACAGCCGCTCCGTTGATGTGTATTGGAGGATGTGTGATTGCCAGCTCGTCTCTGAAATCCACAATGACCTTGTGACCACTGATGACTTCTTTTTAACTCTCCTCAGCACTCTAATGTGTGATAAATTGTATAGAATGCCCCAGAGGAGGTTTCTATGTTGATAAATTGTATAGAAATGCCCCAGAGGAGGTTTCTATGTGTGATAAATTGTATAGAAATGCCCAGAGGAGGTTCTATGTGTGATACAGGGAGGTAGGTCATTCTATACATGTGTGATATGTTGTGATACATTGTATAGAAATGCCCCAGAGGTAAGGTTTCCAGTGTGAGTATAGAGGTTTCTATGTGTGATAAATGTGATAGATGATAGCAATGCCCCAGAGGAGGTATTCTATGTGTGATAATTGTAGTATGAAATGTGCCCAGAGGCCATGTGAGGAGGTTTATATACCCAGGGTGAGTGTAAATGTGTAATAGGTAAATGGGCCCAAGGAGGTTTCTATGTGTGAATAAATGTCGATATGATTCCCATTGTATAATGGAGTATAGGTATTCCCATGTAGTGATAAGGGTTCTATGTATTAAATGATAGATAGTTGTGATAAATGTATAGAAATGCCCGAGAGGTTAAGGAGGTTCTATGTGTGATAAATTGTATAGAAATGCCCCAGAGGAGGTATCCCCAGAGGAGGTTCTATGTTATTGGATAGAAATTCTATGTGTGATACATTGTATAGAAATGCCCCAGAGGAGGTTTCATGTGTGATAAATTGTATAGAAATGCCCCAGAGGAGGTTTCTATGTGTGATCTTTAGTGAATGTGTATATTGTATAGAAATGCCCCCAGAGGAGGATGTCTTATGTGTCAAGGATGTATCTTTTCAGTAGAAAATGCCCTTAAGGATGTCTGCAAATGTGATAATTTCTCTTAGTCTCATGGGGGTAAGTTGGGGGTAAAGACAAACAACAACAACACACACACACACACACAACACACACACTATCTTAGCTATATTAAAAATGTATATGTCTGTATAATTGTTGTAAAAACAGAAACACTTGCTCAGTTTAGTGTTTAAGCCTTAATTTTAATTCCAAACAAAAATATTCTCATTCAGACAGGATGTACTGTACTGAAAAAAAGTCAATAAAAAAATCTCTCTGTGTGATTTTGTTTAGGATTTACAGTATTTTTAGTTTTTACTCACTTTTTCAGGGTTTTTTAATACACTTAAGTTAATTTTATAAAAAGAATAAAATAATATTAAATGCCCTTAATTTTGTGTACGAACAAAGTCTGTTATTAAACATTAATAATAATAATAATAATTAATAAACCAGGATTAGGACACAGGAAGTAACCATTTCGGAAGAATTTAACTCTATCCTAACTTCCCTCACCCAAAATCCTAATCTAACCCTAATTATAACCCCTAATCCAAACCCTAACCCACTTACCCTAAACCCGGATCCTAAACCTAATGAAATTCTCATAAAAATACTTTCATTCATTCATCTTCTATACCTGCTTATTCCCTAATTCAGGGTCACAGGGTTCTGCTGGAGGGATCTATCCCAGGAGGGGGACACCTTGGACAGGTCACCAGTCCATCACAGGGCCACACACACACTCACACACACACTCCTATGGGCAATTTAGAATCACCAATCAATCTAACATGCATGTTTTTGAACTGTGGGAGGAAACCGGAGAACCCGGAGTAAACACACACACACACACACACACACACAGGGAGAACATACACACTCCACACAGAAAGACCCCTGCAGGGGAATCGAATCCAGGACCTTCTTACTGTAAGGCAACAGTACTAAACACTAAGCCACCGCGCTGTCCCATAGAAATACTATTATAAATAAAAAACAGACATCGATCCACAGCTAAATAAAGCCCAAACACTTAACCCTAGACTTACACCCCAAATTTAACCCCTACCTAACCCTAACCCCAGCCCCAATTCCCTAACATACCCCTAAATCTAACCCTAACCCCTCAACCCTAATTTATTTCCCTAAACCAGTTCAGCTGTGGAGGACAGACATAGTTTTACAATCAGTTATTTGAAATCTTTACATTTTAAAACTTTAATCAGCTTTACAACCTAAAGTTAAACCTAAACCGCAGATAAAATCACAGACTCAATCAGGAAGTTCAAACATTTGGCAGACGTTTTTTATCCAGAGTGAATTACATTTGTGTCATTTACACACCCCTTGCTCAGGGGCCCAACAGTGGTTGTGCTGAGAATCGAACCCACAATCTTATGGTTAGCAGTCCACCATCTTAAACGCTACTCTTACTATGGCTACCACTTCCCCAGATACATCTAATAAACATCTTTACAATAGGCAGTGGTATGAAGAGCGTTACTCCACCAGGCCAGCAGAGGGCAACCCTGAGCCTTATATTCCTGTCATTCTATAAGCTATGTGCTTTTTTCTGTGTTTGTCATGTGAGACAGGTCATGTGTTTTGCCCCTGTCTTGTCATTGGTTGGTTCCCTCATTATGTCCAGCTGTTTAGTGTTTCCAGCTGTTTAGTGTTTCCAGCTGTTAGTTTACTTTGTCTAATTTGTCAATTTAGTTTTGTCACCGTTTTCTTGCCGCTTTTGTTGCTATGCTAGTTTCTTGTGTTGTTCTTTTGCCTTATTGTGTTTTTATCTTTGGTCCAGAACTCAGAGAGAAAATCCTTTTTGCTCCTCACACAGTACAGCTGTAGAAACATCACTTCTTCTTCATTCGGCAGAAATTCGATGATATTAAAGACCCAACATTTGATTCTAAGCACTTTTAGTCTCTCGACAACTATAATAACAATCACTGTTAAGTTATTGCTATAATAAAGTATTTAATAACATGTAATCATGGATAACATCTATTATTAATTAAAAAACATTATTCATTATTATTCATTAACATTTTTGGCTACAAAAAATCCTTAAAATGAATTTTCTAAAATAATACATAAATAAAAATTGCACTGTTAAATAATATAATATTGAATTAATTAAATAAGAAATAAATCATTTTTACGGAAATATTTTACCTCTAAAACCGCCGCTGACAGCGTATACAGCGGGAAAAGAACCTTTTTATTCTAATGTAAACTAAAGAACAGATTTTCCCTTTGTTAATTATGCAAATTTATACATGTTTAATCATGTTTGCAAAAATAAATGGGGTTTTTTTGTTGTTGTTGTTGTTTTTTTGTGAGTCGGAATTAAAAACAGTGAAAAACCGGTTTAAACGTCTCACCAGGAAGTCTTTGCAGCTGCACCCTAAAAAAACTCGTCATTGATACTGGAGTAAAGACGATAAAGTGTCTAATTAAATGATGTTGTTCAGCCTGCTGTCAGTATGTACTGTTCAGGACAGAAGCTCCTCCACTTACAGCTGATTTTACTACTGAAGCTACTGAAAGTTTGTCAGCTGGTGACTTTTTATTTCTTATATCGAAAAATAACCGCAGGATAAAAGAAAAGTGTGTCGAAGAGACGCTGCTTTATTTTTACGGGTGATTCTGTAAGGAGGGCAGCGCGGTGGCTTAGTGTTTAACACTGTTGCCTCACAGTAAGAAGGTCCTGGGTTCGATTCCCCTGCAGGGGTCTTTCTGTGTGGAGTTTGTATGTTCTCCCTGTGTGTGTGTGGGTTTACTCCGGGTTCTCCGGTTTCCTCCCACAGTCCAAAAACATGTATGATAGATTGATTGGTCATTCTAAATTGTCCATAGGAGTGAGTGTGTGTGTGTGTGTGTGTGTGTGGCCCTGTGATGGACTGGTGACCTGTCCAGGGTGTCCCCCTCCTGTCCTTCATGTCCTGTGATAGACTCCAGCAGATCCCTGTGAACCTGAATTAGGGAATAAGCGGCTATAGTGGATGAATGGATGAATGGATGGATTCTGTGAGGTTTTGATTAATTTTTAACCAAATTATTTATTTAATTTTTACAAGTGATTCTGAAAAACAATTTATCACATTTCTTACATGATTTTGACACATGAATCATTTGTTCTTGTTTTTTTTTTCATAAGCGATGCTTTTGTTTATTTTGACAACATGTACATTTTATTTTCACATATTATTTCCTAACATTGTTCCTTTATTTCCACAACAGTGATTTATAAACATGATCTATTTATTTTCATCTACAGTTCTTTCTGAAGAGATCCTGGCAAAATAAAATTCTTTTGATAAAGAAAGTAAAAGGGGAGAAGAGAAGAGAAGAGAAGAGAAGAGAAGAGAAGAGAAGAGAAGAGAAGAGAAATAAACTATTCTTTCATTTTACCAGTTTGCCTAATAAAAAATAAAACATAGCTAAAAGTGGATGAAATGTTGATGAGGCTGTAACACAGGAAGCTTTACAGGGTTTAACGCCACTATTATAAAGATTTGTATATTTCCAGTGTGGAGACTAAAGATGCTGTTATATAAATGTCCGTTAGGGGGCAGTAGAGCATCTACCATCCGTCTGCAGCCTCTGTGGACCTAAATACACGAGCTGGAAGAGTTTTAATTATGACTGAATTATTGTTCTCTTCTCCTTTTTTATTTTCCTTCTCTTCTTCTCTCTTTTCTTCTTTTTCTTCTCTTCTGATCTATTTTTTCTCATCTCTTCTCTTTTCTTTCTTTTTTTCTTTTTGCTTCTTTTGTTCTCTTCTCCTACTCTTCTATTCTATTTTTTCTCTTCTCTTCTCTTCTCTTCTCTTCTCTTCTCTTCTCTTCTCTTCTCTTCTCTTCTCTTCTCTTCTCTTCTATACTATTCTTTTCTCTTCTTCTTCTGCTTCTTCTTTTTTTTCTTCTATTTCCTCTCTCTTCTCCTCTCTTTTTCACTTTTCGTCTGTCTTTTTTTGTCTTATTTCTTCTTCCCTTCTTTTTCTTTTCTTTTCTTCCTTCCTTTCTTTCCTTTTCTTTTCACCTCTACTCTCCTCTTCTTCTTTTTCCGTCCCGTTTCTTTTCTTTTTGCTTTTTTCTCTTCTCTTCTTTTCTCTTCCTTTCTCTTCCCTCCTCCTTTAAGGAAGGTGTTGAATAACAGCCCAGAATGTTGGTGTTTAGGAGATTGCATGGAGCTTCCCAGAGAAAGGAGAGAGAGTGGGATGAAGTGGGAGGATTGAAGCGGTTCCCAGGGCAACGCACGCTCGGACGCCCACCACCACCCCACCCCTGAAGACGATGCTCGAGCAATCACTTATCTATAGAGAGAGTGAGCTGATAGAGGAGGACTGAAGGACATGGGGAGCAAACACTCACCATTTCATTAAGACTAGCTGGAAATACAGTGTGTGTGTGTGTGTGTGTGTTTGTGTATTCTGCTCTTTCATTAAAAAAGCAGAAGTCTTAGTCTTAATTGAAAAAATAGTTTTAATAGAAGAATTCATGTTGGTGGTCTGATGTTGGTCTAGTATTTGTTCTGACTTGGTCTTAATTGATAATGTTGTTGGTCCTGACTGGTCCTGAGGTCTCAGACTCTCATTAGTTTTAGTCATCGTCCTGACTGAGAAAAGTCCTGGTCATGCACTGGTTTTGTGTTAGTATTGCTTTTGTAAATAGGAATAAAATTCTTAATCCTGGTCTTAATCTTAGTCTTGGTCCTAGATTTGGTCTTAGTCTTGGCTTTGCAATAAGTGATGACGTTCCTGGTTTGGGATTATTTTGTCTTTCATAAGTAATATTAGTCTCTGTCTTGTCTTAGCTTTGTCTTGGTCTTGGCTTTGTGATGAACGTTGAAGATCTTTTTTTAGTCTTAGTCCTGACTAATAAGACTTTCGGTCTGATATTGTCTTACTTGTCTTATTTAGGTCCTGACTAAAATCTTGTCTCTGTGCTGATCAGTGCAGGTTGCGAATGAAATCCTGATCAATAATTGTCACTGTCTTGGTCTCAGTTCTGGATCTTAGCCTTGTCTTTGGATCTTAGCCTTTTGTCCCGATCAGTGGATGTCTCACTTGAAGTTGTGGCTCAGTGGTAAGGTGTTTGATTGACACTTGGAGGACTGTTGCCACTGTTGGGCCCCAGAGGAAGGCTCTTGACCCCCAATTGTTTAGTTGTATAAAGAGACAAATGTAGACAATCTGGATAAAAACCGTCTGATAAATGATGCACGTGTGTTGGTCTTAGTATGAAGACTCTCTGTCTCAGATGGTTATGGATCTTAGTCTCATCTTAAGCCTGAACACTAAGCAGCCTTAATCTTAATCTCAGTAGACTGGACCTGGATTTCATTCCTAGTGAAAAAACACGAATGTTTAATTTCTTTTTCTTGCCACATCATCAGATTTGTGGTTCTTTTTGTTGATCTTGCGATGTGTGTGTGTTTCCTGTATGAAGGTGCGGACGCTCTTTCCATTGTCTTATTTATTCTGGAAACCCTAAACCCTAAACCAGCCCCTGTATGGAACAATCAAATGTGTTGTTTAGGGTAGAAACATACTGCAGAAGAGAGAGAGAGAGAGAGAGAGAGAGCAAGAGAGAGACACGGGTGAGTGAGAAAGAGAGGACGAGCAAGAGAGAGAGTGATAAACAGAGAAAGACGAGAAACATGAAGAGACCAGGTCATTAAACACACACACACACACACACACACACATACACATACACACACACACACACATACACTTTATTAAAATTTAAATAAAACATTTCACAGTATTTTTTATTACAGATAAATTTTTAATGTTTATTCGTTTTCTTTTCTTTTTTTGCATAATTACTGTGTTCATCTGTATGTTTGTTAATTTGGTATCTGTGATTTGACGATATGAAGGTACATATTTGTTGTGATAGTAAGGACTAAAGAGAGAGAAAGAGGACTAAAGAGAGAGAGAGAGAGAGAGAGAGAGGGAGAGAGAGATGGGAGCAGAGAAGAGAAGAAGAGCGAGAGATAAGAAGTAAGAGCGGGCAAAGGGAAAAGAGACTGGGAAAGATAGAACAAGAGAGAAGGGAGATTGAGAGCGGAAAAGAGGACAAGAGAGTGAGTGAGAGAAGGCAAAGAGAGAGAGATAGACGGGCGAGAGAGAGATATGGGCAAGATAGAGAGACAGGAAAGAGGGAGACTGAGGTGAGAGAGACCGAGAGAGACTGAGAGAGAGAGAAATGGGGAGAAAGAGAAAATACAGACAATACAGAGAAACGGGAGAGTAAGAGAGACGGGTGAGAGGGAGAGAGAGAGTGAGAGAGACAGGTGAGAGAGAGACAGGTCAGAGACAGTAAGAGAGACAGGTGAGAGAGAGACGGTTGAAATATCTCTCATTGTTAAGGTTATAGTTGTATGGGGTTATGGGTGTCCTTGTCGGATGAATTTGTAGCTGTGCGACTATCCTGTTTGCTGATTAGAGAACATGGAGGACTTACATGGAGGCCACGCCCACCAGGCCCGTCCAGCTACCTCCTTGAAGACCTCTGCATTTCCTGTTAGTCACAATAATGAAGGAACAACAAGCTGCGCTTCCTGTTTCTCAGGCTGACAAGGAAGGAACCGGCCGTCTGGTCACACGGTGCTCGCTAACTCTACCCCACCCCCCAACCGCCACCCCCCCGCTCGCTCTGTAGTGAGATTTCCATCCAGCCATCCACCTGTTTACACACCACATACTGTTCCTAAGAAAGGGTGAGTCTCCCAGTGAAAGATGTGTAAGAACAGAGAGATGTTGCAGAAGAATGTTTACACTCCACCGGGGGGCCAATATTTTCAGTCGCTTCTCGTAAAGAAACCTGAACAGTGTTAAAGTTTGGATGTAAATATACTGTATGTTCACACCAGGGTTAGGGTTAGGGTTAGGGTTAGGGTTAGGGTTAGGGTTAGAAAAGAAAAGAAAAGAAAAGAAAAGAAAAGAAAAGAAAAGAAAAAATGAGAAAGGAAAGGAGAAGAGAAGAGAAAACGTAGAAGAACTCCTTCTCTTCTTTTTTTTCTTTTTAGCGCGATCCGCTAAGTTCCGATTAGCCTAACGCAGCATGCTAGCAAACAGGAAAAAACAAGCAGTGATACAGATTCTGGAAGTTTCTTGCTTTTTATTTTGCAATTTTACGCTAATCTTATGTCTTTTTAGCCAACTGAGCAGTTAAGTGTTTAGGGGCCTTGCTCAGGGGCCCAGCAGTGGCAGCTTGGTGGTGCTAAGAATTAAACCCACGTTCTTCTGAGCTACTACTTCCTCTCTGAAGTCACAGCTAGATGTCGCTCAACCCTGCCTCATTACAAGTGTCTGAATTCCCAGCAGCCTTTGCGACGGCGGAATCTCACGCGACCAAGACTCTGTTACTCACTATTATTGAATAATTCACGGAGTTGGACTTGTTTACGCCGCTTCGCCATCACGAACCGAACCTCGCGATGCGCCGGCCGTTTGTTTACACTCCAACGCAAACGATTCCCTGGAGTACCGGGGCACTATGGGAAGCCTGGCTCCATGCTTTTATATCTCAACAATAGCTGCGTTTGATACGATACGAGCCGGAGGTTTCCAGGCAACCATCAAGTGTCGGATTTCGGGTCGTTTCATAATTAATCGGGGTGTTATGAATAATGAAGTGTGGGGAGAAGGGCTAATTTACAGTGTGTGTGTGTGTGTGTGTGTGTGTGTAAGGGCCCCATCCCTACTCATGGCTCCATTCAGACCTTTTCTGAGCAGTCAAAGCTTACGTCCGCCTCCATACGAGGTGAAAAATTTGCATCACACTAGAGCAATCGTTATACTGAACGTGTGTGTGTGTGTGTGTGTGTGTGTTTAAGCAGTATGATTACCTCCAGTGCATTTCTTTGGTCAGTACTATAGCACTTACTTGCCCACACACTGCCCACTCCACAGCTCCACCTAAAGAGCCTGAAAAAAGCTTCCTACAGCCAAACACCTACTCAAACACACACACACACACATACACAGAAAAATGATCATTAGCTGATGATGTGGTGTTTTTTAGTACTCCGATAAAGCAGGTTTTCCTCGTGTGGTTGTGTGTGTGGCTCGGAATACAAACCCAGCTGTGTTTAGAAATCCAGGTGAACTTCATGAAACGTCCAACAGAGGTCAGCACATGTTGCAGGCTCCAGCTCTCCGAAAGAGAAGCCGATCAAGCTGGTGTTGCCAGTTGCCTATTTTTCACACTTCTATGTGAAATTATTTTTTATGTGTATTGTGGTGGATTTAGAGCAGGGACAGGGGCGATTCTAGATCTTTTTCAGGAGCCCCCAGCCTGTCAGTTCAGCCACACTGGAAATATTCCTCTGGCGGGAGGGGATGTTGAGAAAAGTGCTTTCATAAAACGTCTTGCGACACAACAGAAATATTATATGAGCTTTTTTTTATTATTTTATAAAATAGTTTGCCGACTAACAATAGCGAAGGCTGAACCACTCACAAGGATAAAGAACCGCCCCTGAGCAGGGATGTTATTTTGAGATGTTCAGAACCTCTCTAGGATCTCTGGAACATCTCACAGGGTTGGAATACATTTTTTTTCTCCACTATCTCGCCTTATTCTCACCACACAGTTACATTCATTTGTGTTTTTTGTATCTGAAAAGAGGTTTTTTTTTTCATTTCTTGCTACATTAACTTAGTGTTATAATGCTGTAATTTTTTACACACTGTTATCTTGTGATTTTGGTGATCATTTTTTAGACACTTATATTTTTATAAAATAATGTTATCTGACCTAATGTTATCTGCGGCATTTAAAAAGCAGAAAAGTTTGCATTTTTTAGATATTTGTATTTGTTTTTGCTTTGGTCTGAGCTGGCAACCCTGCTAATGAGGCACTTTGTGCTTAAGAAGGAAAGAAAAAAGTGAAAGAGAGAGAGGGGTTTTTTTTGGTTTTTGTTTTTTGACAGAGTGCTGAATTTCTCGGTTCTTTTGTGAGACTCCGTTGGAGATGCCGAGCTGCACTGGTGGCTCGCCTGGGCGTTCCAGAGCATGAGTTAAAAAAATAAACCAAATAAATAAACCAAAAGCAGGAAAAAAAGAGCGAGAGAAAAAGAAAGAGACAAAGGATGGGGAGTGAAATGGAGAAAGTGAAAGAAAAGACAAGATACCAAATGAGACGTGAATGGAAAGAACTACAGCGAGCAAGTTTCCTATAGAATTTTCCAGACGGACAGCTCCCCCCTCCCCCAAGCACTCAGACGCCAGGTTTCGGTGTCCACACTGGACACGAGAGGACATGCTGGGCTCCGTCCGAGCAGCCACCGACAGATTGGGTGACCGCTCACCATCAGGACTCTCAGTGTTTGGGGATATATGAGCCTGCTGGAGGCGGAGCTTAAGGAAACCAGGCTTAGGTTCCACGTTCCTGATCTTAAGAGACCAGATCCGGCGAGACACCCAGAAGCGATAACGGGGTTAGGTCACGTCACTTCTTATCACACAGAGGGGGTAAAAACTCGTTCTTTCAGTTGCAAGCTGCAGAAAACAGTACAATCCAAAATACTCAGGGTTAAAAAAACAGTTCTATCTCAGACTCCTCCTAAAAGGTTCCTTAAGAACCCCACTGCTCATTTTTAAAACCACATCCTTTAAACTTCTGCTTAAAAGAAAACGTTTTCAGCCGCCATCTTACAGACAGCTCTATGATGGATATAACTACAATACATCAATACATCTCTGGGGAGAAAACTTCATATTACAGTTAGTAACAGTACAAAAATGTCAAATATAATAATACACACACACACACACACACACACACACACACACACACACAGTGCTGCTGATTCTGAAATAAATTATAAAAATACACAAACTACATAAACTATGAGTTACTATTAAAACACACCAAAATCCAATCACACCATATTCCTACCTGTCCAAAAGAAATACTGTAACCATCACATCCTGTAGTTTCATCCTGTAGTTTAACTCCTGTAGTCGACTTCAGAGTGGAAACACACACACACACACACACACACACACACACACACACACACCGAGATTAATTCAGAGTTTCACTCTGTTTTGATCCAGATGTGTTTTCTCACAGTACATAAACGCACTGATGGCGTCTCCTGACGTATGAATGTAAGTATGTTGACTGGCTGGTAGGAAATTAATCGAACCGAAACTTTTGATTGGACAAACATTTCTTGGTCCTTCGTCTTCCACAGAATCTATAAATCCATTTAGAACAATTAACTTAACGATTGTTATTTGGACGTGAAGAGACTTTTAACCAGCAAAACAAAAATGTTTCTGAAGACAATCACCTATTGTACCTTTAAGTCTTTTTTAACCCTTATTATACCTTGAAAACTGAACTCTGGGGGACCCCAACGTGTTTGGGCTATTAGAATCTTCCTAATCCCCCTCTCCCAGTGGTTGCCCCTGCCTGTCTTCAGGGAGTTTTTCAGGCCTCCACCGGCTCCTTGTAGAACCCAAAAACAACACAGATCCTTCCTCCAAACCTTTTTCCGGAACTCCTTGCTCTTTCGACCCGCTCATCAGAATCTTATCATTATTATTATTTTTTTGCACATGACATAATTAAAATGTTTATTGGAAGGTTTCCATCTGGCACTCTGAAGGTTCTTCTGTTGGTTCTAATGGTTCTATGTGGAATCTTAAACCGTCATTATTTACTACAAACACTTTCCTATTGTTCCATAAAATCCTGCTTTTCTGCTACTTATTTAGACATTTTTGCTTATCAGAAGCCTAAAAGGTGTTTTTTATGTTCTATCCGGAACCTTGGAGAAACCATCACCACCATCCTGGCTTTTCTAAGACACCCGTATCTACAGCAACTTATGTTTATCTCACTTCTAATTTGATTGAGTGTTTGATGGTTAAGGGCCTTGCTCAGGGGCCCAGCAGTGGCAGTTTGTTGGTTTGGTGCTGGAATTCGAACCCACAATCTTCTGTGAACTGTAAGCATAAATTTTACACGTATAGAAACACCCTGACGCCGTCGCAGACGTAAGATCTGGCAACCTCAGAGACGTGATCCTGCACACAGGTGAGTTTAGAATCCGAAAGCGAATTGAGTTGAGAAAGTGAGTAACCCGATTCTGAACACCAGGAACTTTTCCCTGCATTAATATTGATGTAGCTCAGGAAGTCGAGTAGCAGAGCCTGGGGGTGGAGGTAGGTACACCACTTAGATGGGTGTGTTTGGTGCCACCTGGCTCCACCCCTTTCATTTGAAAGATAGAAGAAAATAACAAACGGAGGATATCAACTGGTGTTAAAGTTAATAAAAGGGTCTTGCTAAGCGGTGGACTGGTAGTTTGTAAGAACCTGCCACCACTCTGTGGTCCTGTTTGATCTGGATCATGTGTGTGTGTCACCAGGGACCGGACCATAAACTGTACTGGTGTAGTCTCCACTTCTGGCCAGTTCTCTTTACCCTGTCTGTTTTCTAATGAATGACAAGGAGGTAGATGGGGCGGGTGAGGGTTGTTGAGTGAAGGTGGAGGCGTGTGTGTGTGTGTTTGTGTGTGTGTGTGTTTCAGGGGAAAAAGAAGGGGGTTTAAACAGGGAGGCAGTTTAATGACCCTGACATCCCACATCCTCCATCTGCTTTCATAACCTGTTAATTAGAGAGCTGCTATCCGAGAGGTGCAGACCAGCCTCTCTCTCTCTATCTGCTCCTGGAGAGTTCTCTGATGCATCTGCGATCTGTATCTGCTAGGGTCTCTCGCTATCTTATCTCTATCTAGTCTCTCTCTCTCTCTGGTCTCTCTATCTCTCATCTCTGCTCTCTCGACTCTCTCTGTCTCTCTCTATATATCTATCGCTCCCTATCTCTTATCTTCCTGTCTCTATCTTCTCTCTCTCTCTCTCTCTGTCTCTCTCTCTCTCTCTCTCTCTCTCGGTCTATCTATCTCTCTCTCTCTCTCTCTCTCTGTCTTTTATCTTTTTCCCTCTCTCTCTGTCTCTCATCTCTCTCTCTGTCTCTCTCTCTCTCTCTCTCTCTCTCTCTCTCTCTCTGTCTCTCTCTCTCTCTCTCATCTCTCTCTCTCTCTGTCTCTCTCTGCTCTCTCTTCTGTCTTTCTCTCTCTCTGTCTCTCTAGTCTCTCTCTCTCTCTCTCTCTCTCTCTCTCTCTCTTTCTCTTTATATCTAATTCACTCTTTTTCTTTCTTTCTTCTTCTATCTCGATCTCTTTTTCCTTCTCTGTCTCTCTTCTCTCTCTCTCTGTCTTTTATCTTTTTCCCTCTCTCTCTCCTTCCTTAATTCACCCCCCCCATCCGCTTCCACTTTATGCTCCTTTCCAAATCCACACATATCCTTTCTTCATTTCCCTTCATTACCCTCTGGTTTTATTTTCAACTTTACCGCCCCTTCCTCCTTCTCTGTTATTTCTCTTTTTCTCACTTTCTTTTAACGCATCTTTTTTTATCCTGTCATCCGCTGCCTCTTACGTTTAACCAGGTGACCGTTTGACCCGGGCATCCTGAAAGTGATGTGCTTTGAGTGAAGATGTGGAGGAGGGTGAAGTGTTTGTGTCCATGTTTCCTTGCACATGGCCTTTAGCAGAATTAAGTCTGGTTGCCTGATTGCACGGGTCCGATAATGACGGGCACTTATGGGGGGGGGGGGGTTCAACTCCCTCTCAACCACCATGGAGATTAGCTTCCTTTTTTAGCTAATCAGAGCTCTTGTTTGAGCCGAGGCCACCATGGTGGCTCCTGAGGGTACAAGGACATGGGCGCTATCTTATCACAAAGACAAAAAGATAAAAAAACATTTCATGCTGGTGGTTCTACAGTAGCAGAAGCGGTGGTGAGCGGTGGTACGTTGTTTGATGCTAATATTTTGAATTGTAGAGCTGACAGACTTTTTAGCCTTTTAGACTTTTTAAATTTACATTATTACAAAAAATTGAGTGAATAATCAACTCTACTAATGTGCCAACGTCAACTAAAGAAAGTAAAATCTAGTCGAGGACGAAGTGCAGGAGAAGAATGTCTTAATTTTTTGTTTTTTGCTGCGTTCACCCTTAGCTAGATTGACCATATGTCCTCTTTTTTCCAGGCATTTTCTCTTTCTGGACCTATAAAAATGCATCCAGTGAGGATTCCGAAACAGTTTAAAATATGACGGATTCGGCTTTTGCTTGCTACAGTCTCTATTACTTGCATGCATTTTTGGGGGAAGTGGTGGCTCATGGTGTTGGACTGGTGGACATGGTGGCTTAAGGTGTTGGACTGCCAACCCGAAGATTGTGGGTTCGATTCTCAGCTTCACCAAGCCACCACTGCTGGTCTCCTAAGCAAGGCCCTTAAGCCCTAATTGCTCAGTTGTATAAATGAGATAAACGTAAGTCGCTCTGGATAAGGACTTCTACCGAATGCTGTAAATGCATTGCTGTCACCTGTCTTTTAAGTCCCACTTTTCACATGCACCATCGGTCCAAATACATCGCAATCATAACGCTCAGCACCGCGACAAGAGTCAGAGCGGCGGCTTACCAGTCAACAATCAGTGGCATATGGATCCTGAACAGTGTCAAAAATTCACAGATAATTTACAGTGAAATGTCGTTGTTTTTGACTCGGTCGGATCCGTAAGAAGCAGAAGCAGTAAATGTAGGTATTAGTAGGTGTTAGCGCCCTAAAAGCTCACATTAGCGCCGCAAAACACAGAAGCTAATACATTTTTTATTTGTTTCATATTATTCTATTGTTAATGGCCAAAAGTTAAATTTAAGGATTGTGTAAGTTTATGTATTTAAGTCAAATAAAATAGTTGCCTGGTTGTAAAACTTTTATGGTCACCTTGATAGCAGTTTAGCTTAGCATGCTAGCAACCAAGTTGATTTTTTTTTTCTGACGCGATAACCAGGCATCCTAAAGTATGTTGTTTTAAACACTGTCAGTTTTTAATAAATTAATAAATTGTTTACAGTTACTAACTAGTAACTGATGCTGTGGAACGTTCAAGACGCAAAGCTAGTTCCTGTCTGCGCTCACATCAGAGCAGATAGAAACCTGCGTTCAATTATCATCAGCTTTTCACGTTACAGAAGAAACACCAAGAAGTGTAAATGTCAGAATTGATTATATTATAAAACTTATTTGATTAATCAGAATCCAGAATTCGATCCTAATCCTTCCTTTAAATTTGTGTAGTTTCTCCTTGTGTTGGTGGAAGCAGAGGAAAAGAGGAGGAGGAGGTGAGCGTGAGGGATGAGAGTAAAGGAAGAAGGGAAGAACATGTGATTTGAGCTTTTTTCTGCGATGGAGTGATGGAGGATGTGGCTGAATAAATAGAGTGAGTGAGGGCGGTGTAGGAGGGGATGAGGGCTGGGAGAGGGTAAAGCGGGATAGAGGGAATACCACAGCCATGAGAAAGCCCACAGCGTCAGGGTGGAGGGTTGTGGACGGGGGTAGGTTGATGACCAGGGGGAAAGTCATTGCCCCAGGGTTACACATGCCATGGAAAGTGGCCTCGTTGGCATTTATATGAAAACATCGTACTGACACACTGAAAAGAGATCAGCAGTGATCCTCCGCTTTCTCTGTGATCACTACAGTTATGATTTCTTATTCGAGTCGTGGATTTTAACCCTTTCTGCCTTGCTCAGGGGTCCAGCGGTGGCAGTTCGTGGACGCACGGAATTGAAACCACAAACTTCTGATAGCTTCTAGGCAGCATCCCAACAACATACTACGACCTGCAGTCTTCATTTCATCTCATATACATTTCAGCACAGTAAAATTATTTCTTCATATATATCAGCCCAAGAATGTAGGGTCAGAATGTAGGGTCAGCCATGAACCAGTGTCCCCTGGAGCAGAGAGGGTTAAGGACCTTGCTGAAGGGCTGTGTCAGGGCTTTAACCCTGATGTTTCTAGAAACAACCCAAAGCTGTAACCCTGTTAGCCACTACTGCCCCCTGAATTACATGTTGGTTAAGGTGATGGTCTGCTGATTGGACGGTTGGTGCATTTCTGGCATTTGGCTAAAGTCCTAATCCAGAGTGATTTACATTCATCTTATTTATTCAACAGGTTAAGGGCTTTGATCAGGGACCCAGTAGTGGCAGCTTGGTGGTATGGGCAATTGAACCCATGATCTTTCAGGTCACCACTAAGCTACCACTTCCTGTGGGCAGAAGGTGGTGAGTTTGTTTCCCAGGACCATCAAGCTGCCACTGCTGGGCCCCTGAGCAAAGTCCTTAACCATCATCACTGGTTACTTGGATAAATAAGTGAGATAAATGTACGTCACTCTGGATGAGAACGTCTGTCAGATGGCAGATGTCTCAATAGTCCAATCAGCAGTCCATCATTCTAACCACTAAGCTTCCACTGTCATGTTGGCAAGCTTTCTCTCTCTCTCTCTCTCTCTCTCGCTCTTTTTTTCTCTCTTTTGTTTCATCTCTCGCTTATATTAGTCTGAGAGCACCGAAGTCGTTTATCATGATGTTTCGGTTTTGGTTGGACTGAACCGTGTTGGCCTTGGTGAGGAAACCCGACATATTCCGAGCATGATATCTGCCACAGAAGACCTTCCGCTTCCCAAAAGTGGGTATTGTTCTCCGTGGATTGTCACCATGGTGATAAATGTGCCTTTTGTGGTGCCAAAAAGAGTGTTTGTTCATGCGGACGTACGTGTACTTGTGTGCGCATACGTGTGTGTGTGTGTGAGAAGAGAGAGAGAGAGAGAGAGAGAGAGAGAGATATACTGATTACCTTGAAGGAAAAACATGACCATAAACCATCATATTAATTGTGTTTTTATTCCAAACAAAGCTCTGCGTTACTACGGTTATTATTCACGCTTTTACACACCGCTGACTTCACTGTACAGATGCACTGCCAAACCGCCGACGCTACGTGACGCAACGGCTAGCAGAATGTCATCGTAGACATGTAGTGTGTGACCAGCTGGTGGTAAAAAAAAAAACCTGTGAAAAAACATGAATGGAATAAATCTGTGTCAACCTACAGAGAAGAACTGAGGAACACACACACACACACAGTCTCAGCCACCAATCGCGGACGTGTCGGCCTGAGCGCCAAACACAGCAATAAATATCTCTCTTGGTGGCGTTTTGATCCGTGAAAAGAGGAAGACTTTGATCAGTTTCCTGGAAAACAAGGTGCACCTTCTGTTTTGGCGAGGTGGTTTTTTTTCTCTCTGTGCAGAGATAACAACAAAAACGAGCGGACTGAAAAATATGCAAAAAAACAACAAAAAAAAACCCACCCTGCATTGTTAAACAGTTTTCTAAAAAAAAACTGGACAGGAAAAAAAATCCAGCTGTCGCAGAAATTTTTGTTAGAAGTGCTGGTTTTGCATTAAAGCAGACGCACATCTGGAGAGGAGAAACCGCTGCAAAGAGCACAAAAAATAATATTTTTTTATGTTTCAACTGCAGTTTGCATAATACAGCAGTCTGACCCGTTTTAGCTGAGTCAAAAACACGCCATCGTTCGGGACAGGCGGAAATCCAGCAGGATACAGCGCTAATTGAGTAACAAGCGTAAGGGAAGCTGAAGGTCTGTAGCGTGTGGGAGACTCACACACTCCTGATTTTATTTTAAACGCTTCGGCTGGTCGTCACACTTGTGTAACACACTTATGCACAAACTACAGACATTACTGAACAGAAAAACAGTTCTAGTGTAGTGTAAAGCAAGTTGAAAAAGTAGGAACTGAACGAAAGATAGTGAATCGAGTGCAGTTGGTATAAAAACGATAAAGTAACTAATCGAATGTGATAGGTACTAAATTGAATGCATTCAACACAGAATCGAATGTTCTAGTTACTGAATCAAATGTGATAGGTACTAAATTATATGCTTTAGTTACTGAATCAAATGCATTAGGTCCTGAATTGAATGTGCAAGGTATTGAATCGAATGTGATACATACTGAATCGAATGTATTACACACAGAATCAAATGCATAAGGTACTGATTCGAATGTGTTAGGTACTGAATCTTATGTAATAGGTACTGGATTGAATGCATTAGGCACAGAATCGAATGCATTAGTTACTGATTCAAATGTGTTAGGTACTGAATCGAATGTGCAAGGTATTGAATCGAATGTGATACATACTGAATCGAATGTATTACACACAGAATCAAATGCATTAGGCACAGAATCGAATGCATTAGTTACTGATTCAAATGTGTTAGGTACTGAATCGAATGTGTTAGCTACTGAATCAAATGTGTTAGGTACTGAATCAAATGTGTTAGCTACTGAATCAAATGTGTTAGGTACTGAATCGAATGTGTTAGCTACTGAATCAAATGTGTTAGGTACTGAATCAAATGTGTTAAATACACCACTGAATACAGAAGCTACTGAATCAACTGCATTAGGCCATAAATGGACTGCAGCAAATCCACAACATAAGACACATATCGTATAACATAGGTTAAAAATGTATTGGCTTCGAGTCAAACAGAGTAGGCACCGAATCAAATGCTTCGCTCAGGGGGCCCTGCTGTGGCAGCTTACTGGATACTAAATCTCACACAACAGAATAGAATTTCATACAATCAACACAGAATCAAAGACTTAAGGTAACAATCGAATGCGGTACTGAATCAAATGCATTTGGATTTCTTGGTCAAATTCTTTAGTTAATGAGTCGAATGCATAAGGTACTGAATGCACAAATGCACAAGGTCCCCGAATTAAACAGTAGCTACTAAATGAAATGTATTAGGCACTGAATCGAATTTAGTAGGTACTAAATGGAAGGTAGTGGCTACTTAATCGCACACAGTGAGACACTATTCGATGCAGTGGGAACAGAATCGAATGAAGAAAATACTGAATCAAATACAGGAAAAACTGAATCTAATGCAAAATGTTGTTTTTTTAATTATTTGCTTTTCTCATAATAAAGTTTCAGCACTTCTGCAGCACTACATCAAACACACACACACACACACACACACATAAAACCCATGATTAATGATTGGATTCACTTCCTGTAGTGAGTCAATTCAGATTTGATTCCTTGATGCTGAGCTTCAGGCATCTTCACTCAGAGTGACTGAAAATGACTTTTTACACAAATGTTTTTTTTAACTTGAGTGAGATAAGTATATTTCTGGCAGACGTAATCAGTCCTGATGTTTCCTCGTGCTCGAAGCAGTGGCTTTTTTCAGTGTTTATTGCTTTTTGGAAGAGCTGCTGATTTTATGTGTAGGCGTAGTTTCTTCTCACTCCAAACAACCAGATAGCAGATCAGAACCATCTGCGTCTGATACAAAGCAGGCAGCACTGTGAGGATGAAGATGATGAGAAGGATAATGATAATGATGGTGAACTATAAGACCACGTACAAGTAAAGGAAGAACCACAGAGGAACCCTGAATTTTACTATCTTACAGATAACTCTTATATTATCTCTTCGGTTTAGCAGAAAAATATTTACAGAAAACACAGAATACTAGATAAATGTGTAACTGTGTATAGCTTTATGTAGAACCTTGCAATTAGGTATTATCCTATGAATCATTGGAAGTAAAGAACCCTTAATTTTGTACTGTAAGTTAACAGCTGGTACACACACATTTTAGCAAGCTATTAAAAAACTTAACCCTTAAACAAACCCTAAGGAACCCTGGTACTAATGGTGTGCCAGGGAAATTTTAGACATCTGAATGCTTCTAGAAAGAAGGTGGGGGCAGTGGTGGCTCCAGTTGATAATCTGGAGACCAGGAAGACCTGGGTTTAAGCTCCACCACCGGCAAACACCTTTGGGTCCTTGAGTAAGACCCTTAACCCTTCCCGTTCCAGGGGTCTGTATCATAACTGACCCTGCGCTCTGACCCCCAACTTACTGAGATGGGAAATGCGAAAAAAGAATTTCAATCTGCTGTAAAAAATTCCTTGTGACAAAATAAAGACATTTACACAAAAATCTAAAAAATAGAGAGAAAATAATAAGTGAAAATTATAGAATTATAGAAGTATAAATATAGAACAATTAAAAGTTAATTGTTGTTTAGCTACGGCGCTAAAGGGGATCATTAATCATTTTTAGCTATTATGCAGCCCGCAGTTGGAACCAGCTACCAGAGGAGATGCTGTGTCAATACACATGGATTTAATTCTGCCTTCATTGAATGAGCGCTGTGATACGTCCCAACTAACTGTAATCACAAGGTTCTTGTTTCATGTTGTTTCGTGTCTTGTCTTCTTTTGTTTTGTTAGCTTAGCGGCTAGGTTAGCCAGCTAAGCTAGCTTCTGTCATGTTTTGGTTTTGTTTACATCACGGTTTTTGTCATGTGATTCCCTTTGTCTCTGTGTCCTGTTCTCAATGGTTTGTATCATGTGGTGTTGATTGTCTCAGGTGTGTCTTGTTTAGTTCATTAGTTCTTTGTGTATTTATAGCCCTTCTGTTTGCCCTGTCTTTGTGGTTTATTGTTCCCTGTACCACTGTGGTGAGTTTATGTCCCTGCTATGTCCCTGCTATGTCCCTGCTATGTCCCTGCTATGTCCCTGCTATGTCCCTGCTATGTCCCTGCTATGTCCCTGCTATGGTGTATTGTATATAGTCTCACTTTTTGCTCTCGGGTTCTCAATCTGTCTCGCCTCAGTGGACTACCGTTATAATTATTCTATATACTTACCCGTTTTTTATTCATTTTACATTTGTTTTGATTTTAATTTCCTTGTTTTTCTTATGTAAAGCACTTGGAATTATCACTGTGTGTGAAATGTGCTATAGAAATAAACTTGCTTTGCCTTATGTTTCTTCCGTAGAACCCCACCGGTTTGTTTAAGACCCTTCATTTATCTAAAAGTTCATTTCCAGATAAAGCAGAACAGTTCCTGGTTTGTCGGTTCAGTAGGTACAGTAGAAAAGTGGACACTTTGTGAAGTTTCCCATTGGTTTTTCGTCATTGGGAACAAACTCTAGAACCCGCGTGGAAGTATTAGAACATCTGGAAACTTTTCACCTACTACTGTGTAACGTCAGTACATACCGCCCACTTTTTTTACTGTAGATTCGGACTCAGCCTAGGAAGGAAGAAAATGTGACATCATTTCCTGTCAGTGATGTAATTTTTAGAAGGTTCTTTCTGGTTCTTGAGCACAGAGTTAAAAAAAGTGGTTATATAATTTTTTTTTCTGTTTAGAGAAATTCTCCACAAATCACTGGCTTCATGTCCTCAGGCACCTCGAAAAGCTGCCACGAAAAAATTTATGCGGATGAAAATAACTTTTTTTTTTTTTGAAAAATGAGCACAAATATTTATATAACTTAGTGCACAAGTGATGCCGGGTTGCCAGGTCTAACAATCAGACTTATTTATTTATGATTTACGGGGGGAAAGTCGAGGTATAGAGCCCATCATCCCTATTATCTTCATGTGTGTGCAGAATAACCAACACGGCTCACCTCAGGGCCTAATGATCCCACCTGAGGCCGTCTCACACACACACACACACACACACACACACATGTCCCGGTCAGCATCGGGTTGTAGGTGGTGTTAACGGAACATGATGAACGTCGCTCCCTGGAGGACGGCGGCAGCTTTTAATGACGAGTGATAACGAGCGTAACAAAATGTGGCAGGAAAAAAAACGCTGAGGTCTCCATTACACACCAGAGCTGGAGATTCAGCTCGCCGAGTGGACGAAGTCGGCAGAATAAACGCTGCCTATTATTAGCGTTATATAGAAATTATAATTATACACCCCCTACCCTTCACCAGCACCCCCCTCCCCTTCCTTTCTTCCTATTTTTTTTCATTGTGCTCCTTTCTGGCACTGAAATGAGAACCGAACTTTAGAGTAGATGCTTCGGATTCCTTTCCATCCTGGATAAACAAACTCCACAGCACAGTTTACACCAAACTGATTAAAATGTCTCGTCCAGATTATCACCAATCAGCATGAAGGAAGGCAGACGATGTCCCACAGACACGATACACTGGCAGCGGTGACCAACAACTAAAGTCGGGTGACTGAAATCTTGTATTATTGTATTTGCATAAATACACAACAGCAAATGAGAACGCTTGTTATTAAAAGGGTTATTGGGTGTCCTGTCGCTGAAAAGATCTCTGACGTTACATTTATTTGTGTTCCAGTTATAGAATATTTCTTTTTTTTGGTTATTGATTCAGATTTGGGTTATTTATTATTTATTGTGTAGGACTGATGTGGACGTTATACAGCATCTGCTGAACAGAGCTCATTAATGAGGAGCAGCTCATTTAAACCTGCTCATGTCGACAATATGAACTGATGAAGACATTACAAACAGATGGAGATGAAGAATTTCTGAACTGATGAAGACATGAAAGGTGAGGATGAGGACTTTATAAACTTTTAGGGACATGATAAACTTTTGAGGACATTGTAAAGTAATAAAGATGTTATGAGCTGACAAAGACATTGTACAAGAAGAAACTTTTAAGGACATAATAAACTGCTGAAGATGTTATGAGCTGGTTCAGTCCTTATTACCTGTTATGGAGTGATTATGCATTATGAGGCGAAGCAGACATAGAACAAGAAAAATCTTTAAATCTTATAAATCGATAAGCACTTTATGAAAAAATAAGGACTTTATAAACCAATGCAGGCATTATGAATAGCTGATGAACACATGAAATGATAAACTCAGGGGGCTTTATGAGGACATTATGAATTAAGGAGGCTGTATGAGGACATTATGAACTGATGACGCATTATAAGGACATTATGAACTGATGACGCATTATGAGGACATTATGAAGTTAGGGACATTATTATGATGAAATTATGAACTAAAGAGGCATTATAAGGACATTATTAACTGTAAAGGCATCATGAAGACATTATGAACTGATAGTATAAAATAAGAGGGGAATTATGAGGACATTATGAACTGATGACGCATTATAAGGACATTATGAACTGATGACGCATTATGAGGACATTATGAACTCAGGAGACATTATGAGGACATTATAAACTGAGGGGGCATTATGAGGACATTATGAACAGATAGGGCAATATGAGAGCATTATGAACTGATTGGGCATTATGGGGACATTATGAATTGAGGAGGCATTATGAGGACATTATGAACTGTTGGGGCATTATGAGGACAATAGGAACTGATGGAGCATTAAGAGAGCATTATAAATGGAGGGGGTATTAAAAGAACATTATGAACTGAAGGGGCAATTACGAATTATGGAGTAATAAGTTAGATACTTTAAAAAAGGGGATTTAATAATAATTAAGGACTTTATATACTTATGCAATTGTTTTAAGTTGATGAAGACATTAATAGCTGATGAATACATTAGGAACTGATAAAACAGGGGAACTGACAGGACATTTAAAATGATGACATTACTAACTAATTGGCACATTATAACTGACAGACATGATGAACTGATGAGGTCATAATGGCCTGCTGAGGACATTATGAAGTGATGAGGGCATTATAAGATGAGGAAGACATAAAATGATGCAAACATTTTAAACTGATGAAGATATAAATCAATAAGGACTTAATGAATTATTAAGGATTTTATGAGACTAATGCAGACGTTATGTATCGATGAAGACATTTAGAGCTGATGGAGTCATTATGAGCTAATAAGGACATTATAAACTGATGAAGACATTATGAACTGATAAACTGATAGGAATATTATGGATGAATTCATTTTGAATTAATGAAGACATTATAAACTGATAAGGACGATTTAAATGAAGACATGATAAACTAATGAGGATGTTATAGACAAAGATAAACTGATAAGGACATATCGAACTGATAGGAATATTATGGATGAAGACATTATGAACTGATGAGGATGTTATAAACTGTCGAGGACATTATGAACTGATGAGGATGTTATAAACTGTCGAGGACATTATGAAGTGATGAGGATGTTATAAACTGTCGAGGACATTATAAAGTGATGAGGATGTTATAAACTGTCGAGGACATTATAAAGTGATGAGGATGTTATAAACTGTTTGAGGACATTATGAAGTGATGAGGATGTTATAAACTGTCGAGGACATTATGAAGTGATGAGGATGTTATAAACTGTCGAGGACATTATGAAGTGATGAGGATGTTATAAACTGTCGAGGACATTATAAAGTGATTATAGTGAGAGGATGTTATAAACTGTCGAGGACATTATGAAGAAGTGATGAGGATGTTATAAACTGTCGAGGACATTATGAAGTGATGAGGATGTTATAAACTGTCGAGGACATTATGAAGTGATGAGGATGTTATAAACTGTCGAGGACATTATGAAGTGATGAGGATGTTTATAAACTGTCGAGGACATTATGAACTGATGAGGATGTTATAAACTGTCGAGGACATTATGAAGTGATGAGGATGTTATAAACTGTCGAGGACATTATGAAGTGATGAGGATGTTATAAACTGTCGAGGACATTATGAAGTGAAGTGATGAGATGTTATAAACTGTCGAGGACATTATGAAGTGATGAGGATGTTATAAACTGTCGAGGACATTATAAAGTGATGAGGGCTGTATAAAATAATGAGAACATTTTAAACTAATGGAGACGATATGAGCCGATGAATCAATCAATGACTTATTGAGGATATTATGAACTGATTAAGGTGTTAATAGCTGATGAGGTCATCATAAACGAATAAGTACATTATGAGGACATTATGAACTGATGAGGAGCCCATGACATATTTGATGTTTGATGACTCATTAAACATACCAGCTGAGATAAAGAGCTACAGAGATGTTTGTTCTGATTTATGCCGCAACATAACGTGCATAACACACTGCACACACACACACACACACACACACACACACACACACACACACACACACCCCATTTCGTTTATTGTCTTTTTATTGATCTGAATGGCTTTCTCCTGCGTAGCCTTGTGCGCTTTATACGACCCATGTGTTCTTCTCCCACACTTAATGGACAGAAGCGAATGGAGGGTTGCGACACCGCTTTCTCTCCATTGCGCCGCTGATGGAAACTTAAACACGCGTTTGCTTTTACAGCCTCGAATATTTTACACTTTTATGACACCGAGATGATGATTGCTTTTCAGTTTCACTTACCACGGCCCATCAAACAGCGCTGCACGGATCGGTTCCCAGAGCTGGCAAGCGTTTCTGCTTTTTATTTCTCTGTCAGTGTGCGGTGCAAAACTATTGGCACCCTACAAAAGATTATGGCAAACGTGTGTTAAATCCCAAAGTGTTTTATTTCTTTTATACTACAACACAAATGGTCCAGCAGTTACATTTTATAGTCACATTTATTGTTGTGGAAATAGTTCCGGCTTTTACCTACAGTGAAGCAGCTATGAACCGTGGTTCCCTCACCAGTTTTTATCTTTCACAGCAAGTTAAAACGCAAGAAAACTCCATCATGATAACCAACTGCTGCTCTGAAAACACCTTTAAGGTTTGCTGCAGAAGCTCAGAACCTTAAAGAACCTTAAAAGGGGCAATTGTTCACAAGTTGAAATGATTCTTTCGGGTATTAATAAAAATTAATATATTAATTATATTAAATGTTGATTAAAAATGAATGTTAAATTCAGTTCTGTTCCTGTTTCAGTTCATTCTTTAAATATAAACGAGTTCTGTTCACTTCACCCGTCTGTTCTGTTTCCACTGATCCAAAACCAGTTAAAATTATTTATTAAATATAAACATCAGAATAATTATTATCACCGTCATGGCAGGTTCCACACCCAACCAGCACCACACCCTCACCTGAGTATTAACCAGATACACCTGCACCTCATCAGTCCACCGCAATTACTCACACTATTCATACACAAACCCTTCACACACTCACTGTCTGATCTCCTACAAGCTCGAGAGAATGTCTGATTCTAACGTGCTCATCAGAAGCTCGGGAGCTCAAATATACCAATGTTCTCAAGCAGTTACACTTTTTTTTCCTTTGGAGGTGAAGCAGGAACACGAATATTCGGTACCGATCCATTTTTTAGGAGTGACTTCTCAACAAAACCTGTTTTGCTAACATAAAAAGGTGGACATTTTATGTCTTACATGGGACCGGGTTGCCAGCTCAAAACTCGTAGTGTATGACATTAAAAGACATAATAAAAAATAAATATAAACTTTCGCTTGATGGATTAAATAGCATTTACATTTACATTTACATACATTTACATTACATTTAAATAGCAGCCCAAATTTCATCAAAATTGATGAAAGGAAAGGCAACGCCGCTCTGGGCGGGTCTATACTAAAACGGCAGTGTCAATCAATAATCTTGGGCGTGGCCTTGGTCCCTGTGACGTCAACAGATATTTCAGTTCAAAGAACTTGTATTGCGTCAGTCAATTGCGTAAGTTAATCGAAGCGAGTTTACGAATTTGTTTTTCAGTCCGTTAAAGCAGTTTGGAAAGAGTCGATACCAATGTCGCCTTCAACACCCGTCAAAAATTAGGTGATTTTTCCAACATTTTTGGTTTGGTGCCATTTAAAATTTCATATTTTACATGTTTTTCTATGATTCTAGTGGTGGAAATCGGTAATATTGTTAATATTTTTAGGAAGCTGGAGCGAATTATTTGCAGTTACATCATTTCCGAATCAGATCAGTGTGTATGCCGAGGTTCCATTGGAAAGTATTTTTTTAGTTTAATAAGTGGAAGTGGAGAACTTTTGGTAGTTAATTTTTTTATTTTATTTAGTGACAGTATGTCAGACCCCCAGTTTGTCAGTAACAGAGACAGAGCAGATGATGGGGCTCTGAAAGGTCTCGGTATGGGAGGAGCAGCTGAACAGATGCCGTTCGTCGTTTGGCACACAGCGCCGCTCGGGACTCCGGGCACCAAACACACACTGTACCAACATGTGCGCAGTTAAAGGCAGTAATGGCGCGTCAGTAGGAGAGAAGAGGAAGAGTGCAGCGTGAGAGCACTCAGGGGCTTTTAGACAAAATGGTACTTTAACAGTCTCATCACTGGTCTCGAGGAGGGGGGGCACTTATGCCTCAATTGCCCTCTTTTCTTTCTCCTCTGGTTCTTTTCTTTCTTCCTCTTTACTCTCATATCTGTCAGATCTGTGTTTTCTGTTCTATCTACTTTCATCTCTTTTTCTTTTATCTTCTTTCGCCTCATCTTTTCCTACCTCTTCTTATACAAAGCGATTTCTTTTTTTACATTTGCAGTTAGCAGTTAAGAGTAAGGGGCCTTGCTCAGGGGCCCAGCAGTGGCAGCTTGCTAGGAATTAACCCTATGATCTACCGCTTAGCAGTCCTACACTTTTACAACTGAGTCATACAGTATGTCCCCTTTTTCTCCTGTCGTCTTCTCTCTCTCCTCTTTTATTCCTCTCTTATTTTTTTACTCCTCCCTTCTTCTCTCTCTCTTTTCCTCCTTTTACTTCTTTTCTTTCTCCTTCTTCCTCAGTCCCCCTCTAGTCTTTTTTCATCTCCTCTAACCTGCATCTCTTTTTCTCTTCTTTCTTACTGTTAGACTGCCAATCAGAGGGTCATAGGTTCCAAGAGAACCGAGCTGCCACTGCTGCCTCTCCAGCATTTCTCTCAGTTGAATAAATAAAATAATTGTATGTCGGTTTGGATAAAGACATCTGCCAAATGCCAAAGGTTCACATCTCAGGATCATAGAGCTGCCACTGCTGGGCCCTTGAGCAAGGCCCTTAACTGCTCCGGTGTATAAATTAAATGATTGTCAAATCTTCTTTTCCAGCACGCATCTTTTTGAGGGAACCTTTACAGGTACTGAACCCAACAACAGCATGTGTTCTTCTTCAGTTAGAGTTCCAACGAAACGTCTAGTGTCTCTCTGGTCCCCCAGAGTCTGTCAGGTGGGGATACGTGATGGGACGCGGTGTTAGAACCCTGGATTTTTTTTTTTTTTTTTTAGGACAGTGAAAACTCATGGAATATGACATCATCAGGAGTCTGAATTCAGTGTGTTTTCTTCGCCTGTAATGAATTTGTTCATGGTAAACTCACGCTGCCTGCTGCCGGACACGTAAAGCCGATCAGGTTTTCAGCCAAATCGCCTTAAATAATTCACGACAAGCCTGATTGGATTTCACGGCCGATTCGGATTACACGTACACACACACACACACACTTAAGTTCACGTCTCGTTACACAGGCGTGTTAAAAGGACTGCTCAGGGAACGCCGTATCGTGCGCTATTGTAGTTCTCCATCTCTCCATCGAGCGCAATCGCTCCGACACGGCCGGCGTAACATGGCTACGGAGCTGAAACGAACGGTGAGGTCGTGTTACGCGATGCGTTACATCTCCGCTGGGTGGAAGATGCTCACTCATGGGGTGAAATTTCACACCTGCCTCCCGCTTCAGCAGGACTTGTTTGTTTTCTAACTGAGAGCTGTGGAAAAAAAACTGATCAGTTCTGAAAGCTGGGAGTAAACCAAACGTCATGGTGGTGTTATAAATCAGTCGCATGTCACCCGATTCACGTCTTCTTACACACTTAACAACTCACTAAACTTCCGATAAAAACTTCGCTCCTGCTGCTGCTGCTGCTGATGATGATGATGATGATGGTGGTAAAGCTAGTGGTCATTTTATAGATTTTTTTATTTTTTGCTGTTTTTTATTTTTTAGTGTTGTTGCTGTTGATGATGAACAAACAAACACACAAACAAAAAAAGGGGACTATCAACAGCCACAATAATCAATTGTCACCATTTTAGACTGTATGACAGTCAAGAAGCATCAAAATCGGACACACACAGCAAGACTCGTCCGGGTTTTACGCCATCGATCCAGAACACGTTCAGTGACTAGCTAAGCGGCAGCGAGCAGCAAACAAACCACGACACGTCATACCAACACTCCTTTAACTCCATAACTCAGTAAGGGGTTTTTTTGCTGTTCTGTCCACTGGACACCCTTCCACATTTTTCAGTGTGCTTTAAAGTTGTAGAATTAATTGCGTCATCAGGTTTGGTGCTCCTGTTGCGATTTTAGCCAGACGAGTTTTTTCCTGTGATGAAATTCTGGCAGACTTTTTCCTGTGATTTCTCCTACAACGACCACCAAACCAAGAACCAATAGGAGCGACGAACCTGATGGCCGTAATCAGCGCGACAGATTTCAACCTTACCCAAGAAAAAGAGTGCAATGGACAGACAGCAAGGAAAGAAACTTATCCAGGCATGTCATGTCCAAAAATAACTGCTACAGATGTTGGTTTTTGCTGTTAGCTACTATAGTGAGAGAACGCGGGTTAGATTAGATTAGATTAGATTAGATTAGATTAGATTAGATTAGATTAGATTAGATTCAACTTTATTGTCATTGTGCAAGGTACATGTACAGAGCCAAAGAGATGCAGTTAATGAACGTGTCTGGACGTGTCTTCTTATGTGTGTACTTTTTGACTAAATGCAGTTTTAGTCTTTTCAACTTTAATGCAGTAAAGTTTAACGAGCAACAATCATGAAATAAAAGTCCCCATAACCCAATTTATCTCAGTTTAATTTGTGACGCATTTTATAAAGAGAATAAAATAAAATAAAGTAAAAAGCAGCTTTACAGAAATCCGGATGTGAATGTAAAATAATCTTTAACAATAATAAAATGATGTTTACGTTTCCTATTTATGTTATTAAACATGTGATAAAAAATTAAAGGAGGACATAAAGCAGAAGCATTAATGTGGAAGGGGGTCAAAACCTTTGAGCACAATAATAAACAGCGCTCCTGACACAGAGACTCGGGATGATGTACAGTGTATTCCTCAGGTGTGTGTGTGTGTGTGTGTGTGTTGTCTTAGACATCATCACAGCATCAGGCTCGGGTTCAGAGCTTCTGCAACTTTTGCTGGCAGGAAACCCGACCCGTCCTGGCGCGACCCGAAGCTGCTGAGCGCCGGTACATGTTTAATGTGACAGCATGTACTTGTGCTGTTACATTCATTCCTGCAGCATCCTGATACATATCACTGAACGCCTCACTGCGTACACACACACACACACACACACACACACCGCTGCTGATGTTCAAGGTTAGTAATCGTCATGAAAAAGCTCCTGACGAAAAAACAGTGGTGTGTGGCGGACGAGCGATCGAGCTACGTGATATACTGTCGATTAGGGGAAAGAAAGATTTCTGTTTCGCTTTACTCTTAATCCAGAACGACTTTTGACATTTAACTCTTTTCTTAACAAACTGAGCAGTTGAGGACTAAGGGCCTTGCTCGGGAGCCCAACAGTCTCAGTTTGGTGGTGATGGGAATTGAACCCATAATCTTCCAATCAGCAGTAACCACTTTACCAGTTATGGTGATTAAAAGGTTTTCTGCTTTTCCACTGGTTCTGGTTCTGGTTCTGGTTCCGGAGCTTTGGGATCCTCCCTCCCAACACCAGAGGGTGCCATCTTCAGAATATCAGCCCTGGTCGTCCTCTTATGCTAGCCCCAGAGACTTGTCATTGCGAAGTATTATTGGCTCTTGCAAATACAATCATCACCATAGCGACCATTAATGCCTGAATACTTTCCACTGTAGGAATCCCAGTGAATAAATAAGCTAATTGCTTAGTGGGTGAGATGTTCGACTGCTGGAAATGTTTGGAGTTTAAATTTTAATCAGCCACAACCGGGCCCCTGAGAATGGCCCTTAATCGCTAACTGCTTAGTTATATATATGAGTTAAATTTGGCTTCTTTGGATAAGGACGTCTGCCAAATCTTATAGATTCATGGGCAGTGATAACTCGGTGGCTCAGCACCACCAAGGCACCACTGATCTTCCTATCAACAACCCATGTGACTTATTACTGCCCCCTAGTTTATATGTCATGCGCAGCCGGTGGGCTTTTTATTGATTTAATTCCAAAGACCTTAAGCAAGACCCTTTACCCTCAACTGCCCAGGTGTGTAAATGAGGTAGATGTAAGTCACTTCCTCGGATAGATGAAGAGTAACTTCCTGCTGCATTTTTAGAGATCAGACCGCCTGATGACAGACTGGACCAAATTTAACCCCCAAAAACATTAAGAGAAAACCAGATCTGTCAGATTACAGTGAATATCAGTGTACCAGCGACGCTACTATAAAACGGGGACGCTGTTTATTTTCCAGATGTTCAAAAGAAACACCTGACATCTGGAACTTTCTGTCGTCCGTCAGCAGTGACAGCAAAGCGCGTCAGATAAGCTAAGCTAATCTTATTTTCACCTTTAAAAGACAGACATCAGAGGTTTTGACCACCAAAGTGACACGGACATGTCAGTGCAAAAGTTTGTGCACCCTTTTGCTAAAATGATGACTGCAGAGGTACGAAATTTATAGTTATATAAAGAGTCTGTGTTTTTCTCTTCTCTCTTCAGCTTCGTGTGAAGATTTTCATGCCATAAATCACACTTTGATAAGATTCTCTCAGCAAAACAGGATCTCACAAACTTTTGGGCTAATTTATATCCAGCAGTCCGGGCTGAGTTTCAGTCACTGGATTATTTACGATGTTTGCTGTAAACGGGTTTCGGTTTGAAAGCACCAGTGAGTGAAACTGATTTTCATTTTTCATTTTTAAAGTCATTTTTATTCAGCAGCAGCACACATGGGGGGGGGGGGGGGGGGGGGGCACAGGGGGCAAAAAACCTTTGCACTCAACTAGACTTAAACCGTGTTCTTTATTGTTCTGTAAAACTACATAATGTGTTTTATGTAAATGTTTTAAACATACTTAAACAACTACTAAACTATTTAACACATATAATACTTATTCAACACATACTATCTATAACACATACTATTTACACATACACTACTACTAACACTATACTATTAAACACTACTATCTAACACATACTATCTAACACATACTATCTAACACATACTATTTAACACATACTATCTAACACATACTATTTAACACATACTATCTAACACATACTATCTATTTAACACATACTATCACATACACACATACTATCTAACACATACTATTAACACATACTATACTATTAAACACTACTATACTACACATACTATTTAACACATACTATCTAACACATACTATCTAACACATACTATCTAACACATACTATTTAACACATACTATTAACACATACATACTATATTTACACATACTACTAACACATACTATTTAACACATACTATCTAACACATTACTACTACTAACATACATCTAACACATACTATTATACTACACAACACATACTATTTAACACATACTATCTAACACATCATACTATTTAACACAACTACTATCTAACACATACTATTAAACACATACTATCTAACACATACTAACATACATACACATACTATTAACACATACTATTAACTACTACACATACTACATCTACTATATCAACACATACTACTAACACATACACATATCTAACACAACTACTATACACATACTAAAAACACATATATCTAACACATACTACACATACTATCTATGAACACATACTATCTAATAACACATACTATTTAAACATTACATACTATTTTAACTAATCAACTACATACTATCTAACACATACTATTTAACACATATACTATCTAACACATACTATTAACACATACTATCTACACATACTATTAACACATCTATACTATATACATTTAACACATACTATCTAACACACTATATTTAACACCATACTATCTAACAATAATATCTACATATATGACTATCTAACACATACTATTTAACACATACTATCTAAACACCATACTATCTAACATACATTTAACACATACTACTATCTAACACATACTATCTAACACAATCTACTAACACATACATACTACTTTAACACATACTATCTACTACAATAACTATTTAACACCTACTATCTAACACATCTAAACACACATACTATTTAAACACTACTATTCTAACACATACTATTTAACTAATTCTAACACAACGACAACATCTAACACATACTCCTTTGATTAACAACTATTTAACACATACACATACTATCTAACACATACTATTACAATACTCTAACACATACTATCTAACACATACTATCTTAACACATACTATCTAACACATACTACTAAAACACATAACACATACTTTAACACATACTATTCTAACACATACTATTTAAACAATACTAGTATCTATTACAACATTACTACTATTAACACATACTATCTAACACATCTATTTACAACATCATACTATCTAACACATACTATTTTTACTATCTAACACATACTAGAACACATACTATCTAACACATACTATTAACATACTATTTAACACATACTATCTAACACATACTATCTAACACATACTATTTAACACATACTATCTAACACATACTACTATACTAACACACATTTAACACTATCATAACACATACTATCATACTATTTTAACAACATTTTACACATATTTAACACATACTATCTAACACATACATACTAAACACTACTATATTTAACACATAATTTACACATACTATTTTTATTCAACAATAGAATTAATTTTTATTACAAATATGATAATAATGATTTTTTAAAATTATTGTATTACTATATTTCATTCCTTCTTTCTTTTCTGATTTATTTATTTATTTAAATATTTTTTTATTAATCACTCAAATTATTTTTCGTATATTTATTTATGTGTTTGGTATTTTATGTGTTTGTATTTCTGCATATTTAACTTTAGTAATACTTTTTTTTTTTCTTTTAATCATTTTTATAAAAATTATTTTAAAAAAATATCAAATTTCTCCAGGGTTCCGATGCTCCTGCAGGAGAGTTCCGGAATAGAAACAGCGATTATTGTTCCACCACGTCTGTTCTTATATAAAGATGAATGAAGATCAGCTCAGTGAGATACGACCTGTTTGTCCCTGGCGACGCGTGAGCGTGAGCGTGAGTGTGAGTGTGTGAGGTAAACAAGTCCGACAGTCAGAAACACAGACAACATCACTCAACAACAGGAGCACGACTTCCCCTGGAACGTAAACCCGCTTCCTGATGCTTCCTGATGCTTGAGTATTTCCTGATCCTCCTCACTGAGGTTTCTCAGGAGCAACGCTGGAGAACATGGTGGAGAAATGGGCAGGGGGGTGCAAGCATGTGTGTGTGTGTGTGTTTCAACATATTTATAGGAGTGCAGCCCCCAATCCAGCACGAGTCCGTCATTAAGCCGCGACTAATATGAAGCGGAACCTGTTTGATATTTTTCGAAGGTTAATGGAGCAGAACGATGGCTTTTAAGCTCTTTTATTAAGTAGATAGACGTCCGGGGCAAACAGCTGATGATTGATCTGGTTAAAGAGTTTTTCAGCTCTTATCATGTAAAAACACACTTAGGCCTTTTTAAAGCTTTCTTTCAATTAGGTAAAAAAACAACAGAGATGAGAGAAATTCCTACAAAAACGGTGCAAAGTTCAAAGTTCCACCAGCGACCGAAGCGTTCATGAGAAAATCATGGAGAAAGTTCAACTTTGACCTGATTTTTTTTAGCAGGTTGATAATTTATTCTCAGGACAGAGTTCCAGACCAGAGTTCCAGCTCTCGGTGACGGAAACACTAATTCATCAATTTCTCAGTCTGTAAAAGGAGTAAAGTGTGAATACTGTAGAGATTATGGGTTGTTATGGGTTGTTATAGATTGTTGAGCCTTTTTTTCATCGAGCTAGACTTCCGATTTCCGTTGTCTCACTCCGCGCTCACTCCACGCTCACTCCCCACTTACTCCACGTTCACTTTTCAATCACTTTTTGCTGTATTTTTGCTCTATGGAACAAATAGTGCCTAACACTTAAGTGTAAATATTCTATTATAGATTTAAAGATAGATAGATAGATAGATAGATAGATAGATAGATAGATAGACAGATAGATAGATAGATAGATAGATAGACAGACAGATAGATAGATAGATAGATAGATAGATAGATAGATAGATAGATAGATAGATAGATAGATAGATAGATAGATAGATAGATAGATAAGTAGTTGTCACAGTGTGTGTGTCACAGTATTTAGATGTGCGTTTGTTCTGTTTACCTAATTGGCACTTTCAAACACACACACATACACTTACATTCTTACAATTACATTTACACTCTCTTACACTAACACACTCTCAAACACTCAGTCAGACACTCAGTCAGGACAGACAGACAGACAGACAGACAGACAGACAGACAGACAGACAGATAGATAGATAGATAGATAGATAGATAGATAGATAGATAGTTTTCTTTGATTATAAAGCAGATAATTATGGGATGTTTTATGAACAATGTGTCCTGTGTGAGAGTCATGTGCTCAATCCTGTAATAAGACCACAAATGAAGCTTGTTATTTACCCACACCCCGTGTAATGAGTGTATGAAGTGGACAGGGTTTCCAGCCCGGCGTGGCATTAAGATTTATTTGGTTTTCACCTACACGTCATTTGTCCGCTATTCGGACCTCAGAATCGTTTCTGGCTGTGAATAAAACCCTGGAATTCGGCGTCATGTACGAACCCGGTGACGATCACCATCCGCACAGAGGAGAGCGCGGCCAAGAACACCGCTCCGCCCGTCGATGGGACTAATCACTCTGTGTGTGTGTGTGTGTGTGTGTGTGTGTGTGTGGAGTCAAGCGGCGAACATTAACTCTTGTTTTGGCCCAGTCTTTCATTATGAGTATTGTGAACAATAGTGAAGCGGAGCTGTGGCACATTAAATGTGTCCCGAGTGACTCACACACACTGTGGGAACCAGCAGGCACAATCACACCAGACCTCAATCACTCGCTCACATTGTAGCTGCACAGAATGTAGCGCTGGCTGGACAATACCCTCATATCACCAGAGTAAAGACGAGGGGAGTAAATCACACACACACGCACACACACTCTCACACACCGGTGCTGAACTGAACCGTGTTTGAACTTGGGTTCGTCTCATGGCCCTCCGGTGTGCAGTTAATTAACATCTACAGAGTTGAAAGTCCACCTTAGGGGTTAAAACTGATTCACTTTATTTAACACTCATTTGCTCAGTTGGGTTTTTGATCTGAGGGTTAAATGAAGGGGTTAAAATGAGAAGAACCCTGGAATGAAAAAGCAGAGTGTCATTTATTCGTTCTCACATTTTGCATAGCGTTCAAATAATAAATGATTACAGACGGGTGTTATGTCAACAGCTCACTGATCTAATAGCCCTCTCCGTCCCAGGGGAGTGATTTATCTGCCACTGTGATGTAATATTTGCCACACACAGCTGACAAACTTCTTGCGATAACTTATAAACTCTCACACAGAGATTCCATCCAGCTGGTGGTTCGGTCCGGATTCAGGTTTAAACCCTAAATCTCATCATGTTAACGTCGTCAACATCTTCTAAGGGGGTCACCATAACCGCGGTAACGAGGACATCTGGACTGTAGAGTCTATAACCACAGGAATCCAGGAAACCAAATAAGGTGAAAACCAGAAATCACGGGACTTTTAAAATATCAAAGCAAGAAAAAACGGAATAAATAAATAAATAAATAACGGCGTGTGAGACGTGCAAAGACGCCAAGAAATCAGAGGGATTATATCATAGATGCTAAAACAAAGAACGGGGAAGCTAATTAGAGGGAAAGCATGAGTGTCAATGAGAAACAGACACAATGACCGTATATGGAAAGCGGAAGCCGAAAAGGATCAAAACGTCTTCGGATGGTTTGAGTATAAGTAGCAGAAGGATAAAAAATTTCACAGTAGATGTTTTAGAGTGATTTTAGGTATAAAAAATTCTCCAGAGATTTTTTGGGGGTAAAGCAGAGCTACAGTATGTCCCCTGCGCGAACATCAGGCTCGGTTTGGTTTTCTCGGTCGTGCACACTGCCATTTTTAATATTTATTAATATCTCCTTTCCTTTTTTTCCTCACTGTAGCGATGATGTTCTGGAAACTTTGCATCTGTAAATGTTCTCAGCTTCATAAACCAGAGAAAAAAAACTGTGCTGCAAAGTTATTTGTGAAATTAATCATGGAATATTTTGTGATACAAAAACATCAAGAACATTTTAATTGTTTGGTCTAGACGTGGAAAAGTGTTTCTAGCCAGTGTGATGTGTTCCACTGATGTAAATCTTCAACTCCTCCACGTCTGGGATTAAACCTCATCCATCATGGTGCCAGCTGGAATTCGATTGTAGCGATGATAGAACACAGACTGCTTGCTGAAGATTGCGTATTTCAGCGCATTAAAATTCTGCAGCTTCAACAAATCTCTCGTTTCTTTCTTCTGTTCAGCATTACCATTACTACATTTCCATCCATTAGCAGACGCTCTCATCCAGAGTGATGTACGGGAGTGCTGCGAGTGTCGTCATTGAGCGGATCCATTCTAATGCACTAAATCAACAAAACAAAGTGTAACAACACACAGAAATATGTAAAAAAAGATTCGATTTAGGAGTTTAGTCATCAATCATCTCCTGAAGACAGTCAGTGACTCGGCTGTTCTTGCATCGGCCCTGTCCCAGTACTCACACTACACCCTAAGGCCTTCCACGGAGTGTGCAATTTTGGAAGTACACACTTTAGTGCACAGAAGAACAAGTGGCTAATGTGCAGAATTGGGACGGTTTATGCAACATCACCCGTCTGCATCCGACGTCACCCCCGCGACACCCCTAAAACAAAAAACAGCTGTAGCGGTAGTCACGCTTTTTGCAGTATTACTATTAAAAATAATAATTACATCAATAAACTTTTACTCACATTTAACTTCTCTGTCCTTGTCCATTTTGTCACACTCTTCCCAAAAGTTCCCCAAACAGCGTTCTGCTCTTTTTTTTCTTCATCGGTTAAAACAACGCACCTCCAGATGAATTCTGGGTAATATTCTTAAGCAAGGTCTGCTTGGACTCACACTTACAGTAAGTGTGCATTAAGGGCACAAGTAGGCAGGGCGATGAAGCTCATCAGCGAATTAGGACACACTACACACTTGCACCCCTCAATGGGAATGCACAAATGAGAGGCACAAAGGTGAAAGTGCTGGTATTGGGACAGGACCATTGATGGGAAGTTCTTGGTGCCAGAACAGAGAAGTCTTGCGGCAGACCTACCTTGTGTTTTAGAGGAGGGTGGAGCAGTCGAGGGGTGCTTGTGGATCTGAGAGTGCGGTGTACTGCAAGGAGTGAGGGGAGCATCGGATGTATGCAGCTACTGGAAGCCAGTGAAGGAAAACAGCAGTGTTCTGAATTGATGATGTTCTGATGTTCTAAATCATCTGCAGGAGACGAATCACACCAGGAGCGGGTTGCAGTAATCTAGTTAAGAAAGTACAAAAGATTGCACAAGCAATCTGAGAGACCTGATTGGACAAGAACGAGCTAATCCTCCTGACGTTCTGGAATCTGGATACTTTCACCTTCAGAATTATTGGAACAAGACATCGGATTGGATGATGAGAACAATATCCATTATCTGTAATGAGAACACAATGCGACTAAACTGTAAACTAGAACTGATAATTAAACCTTTATAATAATCACTGCACAATGTGATTCTAAACGGTGTGTGTCGTGGGTAATGATAACATGGTAACATTACATGGCGACAATAACATTTTTTTGCAGCTTTGACATCCCCAAGTTTTAGCATTCAGTCTCTAAGCCGCGTCAGATCCATCAGCAACACCAGAAACGTGGCATTGAGATAAGCTTCTAAACAGAAGTTACACCCATGAATAAACATCAGCACAAAATAATCACCAAGCTCAGTCTATTAAACACACCGAAAGCTCAAGTCTTCATTTTGTGCGAAAAACGACTGCAAACTCAGGACTTCCCTCTCCTCCTGTTGTGTAACTGGTTCCACTTAATATTTCACTCGGAAAATGTGTGCCGTGTTTTAGACGGCGGCTGCGAGGGGCTTTGCCAAGCCCGTGTTTGCTTGTGCACATAAATCAGGAACAGTGTGGCGTTTTTACAGAAGGGTGGAACTCTGTGAATAAGTTCAGCTCGTAATGTTCGCTCATGAAACCAGAGCTTTTCCTCTAATACGCCTGCTTCGTTTATGGGGTTTACTCACAGCCATGGGATCTAATCACAGTCTCGGGGTCTAATCACAGCCATGAGGTCTAATCACAATCTCCAGGGTCTTATCATAGTATAGGTGTATACTTACAGCCATGAGGGCTGATCACAGTCTTGGTGTCTGATCATAGTATTGGGGTCTAATCACAGTCTCAGGGTCTAATCACATACTTGGGGTGTACTAACAGTCTTAGGATCTAATCACAGGTTCGGAATGTACTAACAGTCTATGAATTCAATCACAGTCTCAAAATGCAATAACAGTCTCAGGATCTAATTACAGTCTTGGGGTCTAATCACAGTCTCAGGGTCTATTTACAGTCTTGGGATCTAATCACAGTCTCAGGGTCTATTTACAGTCTTGGGGTCTAATCACAGTCTCAGGGTCTATTTACAGTCTTGGGATCTAATCACAGTCTCAGGGTCTATTTACAGTCTTTGGGTCTAATCACAGTATTGAGCTCTAATCACAGTCTCAGGATGTACTAATAGTCTCTGGATCTAATCATAGTCTCAGGGTGTAATTACAGTCTGGGGTTTACTAACATATCTATTCACAGATTTGGGATCTAGTCACCGTCTCAGGGTCTAATCACAGTCTCAGGATCTAATCTTAATCTTGGGGTTTACTCACTGTCTCGGGATCTATTTACAGACAGTCTCTGTGTGTTTACTCACAGCCGTGGGGGTGGGGTGTTTTGTGTGTGTGTGGGGGGGGGGGGGTTCTCCAGTGACAGCGCTTTGAAACAGCCAATGACCTCAGTGATGTCATAGTGGGTGGGGTTTCATACAAAAACTTACATAAGGGCAGCGGAAAAGAAACGCCGAATAAAAGAAATCATTCTATCTTTATATTTATAAATGTATTATTAATACAATAATTTTTTTTTTTATGATTAAAAATATTATTGTAATTATTTATTTTATTTAGAGAAGCTCGTGTAAACCGGCTTTTAAGTTTAAAGCAAAACAAAGTAAAAGTACAAACTAGAAATGAGGATAAAACCTGATTTTTCATTAATAACATGTGAAATATTTCAATATCATATTAAAAACATTAAGTTAAAATAAATACATTTATGTATTATGATGGATTTGATTTAACTCGGGTTATAAACTGTGTTAAACGTCGCAGTGTTTCTCTGATCGGAGGGATGTGTTTTACTGACATTCGCAGTTGGACACCTTTTTTAAGGTTGGCTCGTGAACGCATGCAGTTGGAATGGCATGTAGCGTAATGGGCTCTCTGCTGAGACGGATACAGCTGTGTACCAGGCTCGGCCTTCGCGTTCTCGCCCTGTCGCTCTACATTACATTCAAAAAAGAGGTTTCTATTGTTGGGTGCGCACCTGGTTTCCATCCACAGCACTGTGAAAACAACATTCTCAGTGTTTCTGCTGTTAGCATTGTGCTGAATCGTGTGAAAGGGACAGAAATTAGAAAGAGGCCGTATAAATCTCGACATAACTGCGAATTCTTCCGAAGAATAATGTCGCTGTCAGGAGTCGTGACATCTGTGGCGGTAAAGTGTTTCCATAACATACGCACCGTATTCCGCAGTTCATATTTATAACCGTGGAAATGAATAAAATGTGACTAGCTGTCCAGATTTGACGCTAATCCAAGAAAACGACAGAGCTAATGAGGGCGCAGGGAGCCGGGCTGCATGGAAGGATGGAATTATGGGAATTTGGAAACATGCTCAGATTTATCATTTCTTAAACTAACCTTGGACTACTTGGAGGTTGGAGTGTAAGTGTTTAACTAGTGTGGCCATAACGGGCATTTCACAACTATGCAACCGAGTTACTGGCCCTAATCACATTGCTGGGGTCTAATCACAGTCTTGGGTTATAATCACAATCCCAGGGTCTAATCACAGTTTTGGGATCTAATCACAGTGTTGGGATCTAATCATAGTCTCAGGATGTACAAACAGTCTCCGGAGCCAATCACAGTCTCAGGATCTAATCACAGTCTTAGGATGTACTAACGGTCTCAGGATCTAATCACAGTCTTGGGATCTAATCAGAGTATTAGGGTCGAATCACAATCTTAGGATGTACTAACGGTCTCAGGATCTAATCACAGTCTTATGATGTATTAACAGTCTCTGTATCTAATCACAGTCTCAGGATCTAATCACAGTCTTATGATGTATTAACAGTCTCTGTATCTAATCACAGTCTCAGGATCTAATCACAGTCTTAGGATCTAATCACAGTCTCAGGATCTAATCACAGTCTTGGGATGTACAAACAGTCTCTTGATCTCAACCTTAACAATAGAATAATAAACGAATAATAACTTTTTTTACCCTAAAGCTTGAAATGAAAAGGTAAGAAAAAATATTTTCCAATAAAATATTTGCTGTGGTTTCTTTGTAAATCATTTAAGAAATTACAATTGTTTTTTGGGGATTTTTGACACTGTTCAGGATCCACATGCCACCCAATGATAACACACACTGTGCAAAAGGCGGAAGAAAGGCAGAATCAATGTCAATGTAAAAAACACACAGCGTGAATGTGGAACACGAAATCAGAGGATTTGGAAAGCCTCGATAGACTCATTTTCTATGTCCAATAAGTGGACATGTCCCTGCAAAAGAGGACATATGGTCATCCTAGTTGAACCCATGCTGAGATAGTGGAACATAGTGGTGTGTTGTTTATCCTTACCCTCCCTACCCCCCCCCAGTGGTGTCTCTAAGGGTTCATTAATGCCATGAGCATGTTCTTCGCTCACTCAGCGTAATGACCGAGACACTTCAATGCGTTCTGCAAGCCTCATGCGTCTCATGCCTCTTTCCGATAACGCCTGCAGCTCACAATGGCGGGTTTTACACACGGTCGAGCGTGCTTTTTTCCTAAATGCACTCACGTTCTGTTTCCACAACACGAAGGAACCGATTCACCTCTCACGCTGCAACGGCTAGCTGTAAGTTATGATAATATTATGAAAAGAGCAACGATCGTAGCCAAGCTGTCATCACCGTCAACAGGATGGAGGAAAAGTGGACCATCAAGGGCACCCGAAGGGACAAGCGCGAAGTGTGTGTGTTGGTGTGTGTGTGTGTGTGTGTGTGTGTGTGTGTGTGTGTGTGTGTGTGTGTGTCCTCACTCGGTTTATGACTCGGTTTATGACACATTCACGGTGTACAGTTTTGTCCAGAATTGCGGAATTTTAATGCTCCTGGTGGGGAAACATTAACATAAATATGTTATATCTATAGTATAAACCATCAGCACTACTTAGCCGCCACTCCTGGGGCCCTTGAGTAAGGCCCTTAACCCTTAACTGCTCAGTTGAATTCAAACAATTATCTAAATGTAAGTGGTTCTGAATAAGGGCAGCTGACAAACAGCCAGAAATGTCAATAATGCTGAAGGTTCCTTAAAGAACCAATTAGAACCCTTTACTAGGTAAACAATACAGTGAGGGTGAAGTTTATTTGATGCCCTGCTGATCAGTCTGTGATTTTATTCTAACAGTCAGAAACAGAATAACAACAAAAACATCCAGAAAAACAAAAGTGTAAACATTATGCTTTAAAGTTGTTTTGCTGCTAAAGGGACAGGACAACTTTACCGCATAAAAGAGACGATGGATGGGGACATGTAGTGTCAAATCTTAGGTGAGAACCTCCTTCCCTCAGCCAGGACATTGAATATGGGATGTGGTTGTGTTTTCCAGCATGACAATGACCCAAAACACACAGCAAAGGCAAGAAAGAAGGAGCACATTAAGGTCCTGGAGTGGCCTAGTCCAGTGTCCAGTGTCCAGTGTCCAGACCTCAGGAAATTTGTGGAAGGATCTGAGGGTTTCAAGTTGCCAAACATCAGCCTCGGAACCTTAATGACTTGGAGAAAATCTGATTGTCAGAAAGGGTTTTTGTTGCACTAAGTCTTGTTTAAAGCAGTAGTGGTGTTAAAATGATAGCAGTGTTAAAGTGGTAGCTCCTGACTCTTGTTCTGTTGAAGTGGTAGCTCCTGACTCGACCTCTGTTAAAGCGGTAGCTCCTGACTCTTCCTCTGTTGAAGCGGTAGCCCCTGACTCTACCTCTGTTGAAGCGGTAGCCCCTGACTCTACCTCTGTTAAAGCGGTAGCCCCTGACTCTACCTCTGTTTAAGCGGTAGCTCCTGACTCTTGTTCTGTTAAAGTGGTAACTGACCTGTGTAGCTCCTGACTCTACCCTCTGTTAAAAGCGGTAGCTCCTGACTCTTGTTCTGTTAAAGTGGTAGCTCCTGACTCTTGTTCTGTTAAAGTGGTACTACTCTACCTCTGTTAAACTAGCCTGACTCTACCTCTGTGTAAAACGGTAGCTCCTGACTCTTGTTCTGTTAAAGTGGTAGCTCCTGACTCTACCTGTTCGGTTAAAAAGTCTACCTCTGTTAAAAACGCTTCCTGACTCTTGTTCTGTAAAGTGGCTCCTGACTCTACCTCTGTGTTAAAGCGGTAGTCCTGAGCTCCTGACTCTACCTCTCTGTAAAAGTGGTAGCTCCTGACTCTACCTCTGTTAAAGCGGTAGCTCCTGACTCTACCTCTGTTAAAACGGTAGCTCCTGACTCTTGTTCTGTTAAAGTGGTAGCTCCTGACTCTACCTCTGTTAAAATGGTAGCTCCTGACTCTTGTTCTGTTGAAGTGGTAGCTCTGGAGCTCCTGACTCTACCTCTGTAAAAGCGGTAGCTCCTGACTCTACCTCTGTTTAAAACGGTAGCTCCTGACTCTTGTTCTGTTAAAGTGGTAGCTCCTGACTCTACCTCTGTTAAAGCGGTAGCTCCTGACTCTTGTTCTGTTGAAGTGGTAGCCCCTGACTCTACCTCTGTTAAAGCGGTAGCTCCTGACTCTACCTCTGTTAAAGCGGTAGCTCCTGACTCTACCTCTGTTAAAGCGGTAGCCCCTGACTCTTGTTCTGTTAAAGTGGTAGCTCCTGACTCTACCTCTGTAAAAGTGGTAGCTCCTGACTCTACCTCTGTAAAAGTGGTAGCTCCTGACTCTACCTCTGTTAAAGCGGTAGCTCCTGTTGAGCACTGTTTATTTTCAGACCCTGATGTTTCATTTCTTTCAGCACCGTTTTTCCCCAGAACATTACTGCAATGTTAATTAATGATAAACGAGACTGATGTACTAGAATTGTGTTACGGACAGCTGTGTGTGTGTGTGTGTGTGTGTGTGTGTGTGTGTGTGTGTGTGTGTGTGTGTGTGTGCTTGAGACATAGAGGAAAAGGCCAAAGTTCAGTGTAGACCTGCAACAGAAAGTGTGCTTGTTACACACTTACAGATCTAAAACGTTTCGCATGAGCGCTTCACCCTGGACATGAGACGAGAAAGGTCATGTGACCAAGCGGTCATGTGACTGAGAGGTCATGTGACTGAGAGGTCATGTGACTGAGAGGTCATGTGACATGAGACCAAGCGGTCATGTAGTAAAAATTGTAAAAAAAAAAAATAAAAAAAAAAGAAAGAAAACAACATAAAAAAACATAAAGACCATCTGACCTTCCTGCACGGCTGGAATTTGAGCAGAACCGCTTCAGTGACTCGGTTAGACTCGGGTTCTGTTACAGCTCAGACTCAGAGAACAAGCTAGAACTTTTCAGTGACATTTTGCACTTTGTTCACAATATAAAGAGATAAAAATCATGTTGATGATGGAATGACTTTATTTCAGTATTTTCAGACTTTATAGCAGGAAGGAACCGACACTCTATGTCCAAAAATAGGTTCGTGTTCACATCATTGTGTTTCCTCACAAACTCTGAGTCACTCGGTGTCACTAGAACCTCTTTGTTTGTTGTAGCGTTCTATTACTCCTTCACTGAAATTAAGGGTGTGTTCACAGACAGGCCATTTTGTTTGGTTTATTTGGTCAAAAGGAGGATGGTACCTTTAGTCCTGGTCTACTTAGCGTTCACACTGGGGAACCTAAAGATACACCTGATTGGTTAGACTGGATTGAGCGCACCAGGGTTCGGATGGCAGCATTCACACTTACTCAAATAAACCGAGCAATTGCACCGGAGCTCAATGAACGCAGCCCTAGAGACTCAAACCCTGTCCCAGCGGGACAATGTCCCCATGCACAATGCCTAATGAAGACATGCTGTGTTCTGATTGGAGGAGAAGAACTCTCATGTCCTGTACAGAGTCCTGATTCTGACTCCACCCCTTTAAACTGAACACCTTTGGGATGAACTGGAACCCCGACTGAACCCCAGACCTCCAAACCTCAAGATTAGTGTCTGATCTCACTCATACTGTTGTAGCTGAAAACCTGCACAGCAGTTTGGAGATGCAGGGGGCATCGGAATAAAACATCTGGAATAGAATGTTATAAAAATATAGCTGTCCGTGATGTGTGTTTTGGCCGTACAGTGTGAAGCAGCTTCCAGTGTGAGAATCGACACTAACGTAAAGTTGGTGTACAAATCACCAGCCAAAGAAATCGTCAGTTTCCTTCACGTTATGATTCTAGGCCCGATGCCGAGTTCTTCAAAGTGATATTACTCTTTTCTCAATGCGACACAGAACATTTCAGAAATTAAATGATGGCTGCAACAGTAAACAACCCCACAGAGCAGCAGTAAACAACCCCACAACCCCACAACCCCCACGCCATAGGAATCACATCCAATCCTGTATATCCGAGCCGGCTGGTTTCTATTAGCCCCTCTGTGAAGTCCATACCGATAAACATCGCAAGCTGAGAAGCGTGTAGCAAAACCTTACAGGACGGACCTCCAACACCGAGCTGCTCGTCCTCTCACCCAGAAAAAGACCTCCAGGATTTCATCTTCAGGAGCACGTTGCGTAATCCAGCAATCCAATCTGCCCCTCGCAGGACTGATTTAACGAGCTCACTGTTTCCCCCGGGTCGAGTGTCATGCCCCTGAAGTGACCTTTTAACTAAATACAAACAGATATTTTTAATTACTCTAAAACCCGAACATCCTATAAATCACTTTTTATTGTCTCTTTTACAGTTCTGGGAATAAACGCCGTCTGTTCTTCAGCCTCGTGATGATGATGATGATGATGATGAATTGCAGATTTACAGCTCGCCGTCTTTTCCGTCCGCTGACGCTGCACTTTTCCACCCGAAGCAATTTGCTCTCAATATCCTGATACACTCCATCCAGCAGTGTGTCGAAATTCTCCCAGCTGAGCACACACACTCGAGTGTGTGTTACATTAACCACCAAAGCTGACTGAAGGATTCAGACTGAATTCATAAACAGCACTCAGTTATTAACTGTGTATAAAACAATGGAGTCAGAATGATGCTGGAATTAACTTATGATCCGTTGGTTAATTCTTTTTTTTACTGAATCAAAATATAGAGTAAGTTCAGTGGTGGTCCGTAGGGTGGGGGGGGGGGGGGGATTATAAACATTGGGCCCATTTGTGACTACTTTAATAATTAAGTGTATTATAATATTAACATTTAATACGTGTAACAATATTTAGTCAGATTTACACTATTTACTGCAGGAATCAGTATTAGTTTTTTAGGCTGTTGTTGGTTTTGACTCTTCGATAAATTGTGAGTAAAATCTGCACTAAATTGTGTATTTAATATATAACAAAAATAAAAATCACCGTAATGATTGTATTAAAAATACACCAAACATAAATTTGTTAAAGAAACATTATTTCCTGAATTAACTTAATAAAATTCTAAATTCAAACCTATGACAAATGTATTTTCATCCATCCATCATCCATCCATCCATCCATCCATCCATCCATCCATCCATCCCCATCCATCCATCCATCCATCCATCCACTCCATCCATCCATCCATCCATCCATCCATCCATAGATTCATCCACCCCTCCCATCCATCCATCCATCCATCCATCCATCCATCCCCATCCATCCATCCATCCATCCATCCATCCATCCATCCATCCATCCATCCATCCATCCATCCATCTTCTTTACCCACTCATTCCCTAATTCAAAGGGATCTGCTGGAGTCTCTCCCGGCCGTCTCTCTAAAAGGGTGGAAGACAAGAGGGGGACACCCTGGACAGGTCACCAGTCCATCACAGGGCCATACACACACACACACACACACACACACTCACTATGGGCAAGTTAGAATCACCAATCAATCTAATATACATGTTTTTGGACTGAGGGAAGAAACCGGAGAACCCGGAGTAAACGCACACACACACACACACACAGGGAGAACATAGACACTCCACACAGAAAGACCCCTGCAGGGGAATTGTTTGTACCTGCCCAGATCTTCTTGTTGTGAGGTAACAGTGCTAACCCCTAAGCCCCTGTGCTGCCCCACTTATAAATACTTTTTTTCTTTTCAAAATGTGTAATTTTTAAAAAGGGAATTTTTTGCTTGGTCGATTTTATGGTTTGTTTGTTTTTTATCAGTGATCACATGACACTGTAAAGTGGAGTTCAGGCTTTCCGGTCTTCTTATCAGAGAGTTTTATCAGTCACAGCTGCTTTCTTCCCAATCAGCCGTCACTGCGTCAGTTTTCATGCGCGGAAGCTCTATCATGCGTCACTTCTCCCGCACTTCTTCCTTCGATCAGGAATTCCAGCAGGTGTTTTTGTCTTCGAGACGCCCTTTTGCCCTCACAGAATCCTTTTTGTTTTGTCTGCTCACGCTGCTTTTGTCTGTTTGGCTTCTCTTCACTCCAGAAGAAGAAAGGAGAAAATCCAGGCCATAATAACACTCGGGGTAATTTACGAGGTCATTTCCTGTTTAGTAGTTTGGGGATATTTGGCGTTTTTTGTTGTTGTTGTAAATTGTGGGTTTAATTGAGCTGTTCGCTGAGATAAAGAGTCAAATTCCAGCTTTTCATTTTGGGCTGGCTTTAGATTATTCCTGAGCACAAACATTTTCCCACAGCATCGAGTCGCTCGGAGGGGTTTGACCCGGGTGAGATGGGCATCAGCTGTTTCTGTGCATGGACGCTCGCTCTGATGCGCCGCACCCGTAGCCTCAGCGCTGCTCCAATAGCCACTTTCCTGTCATTACTCCCCCCATTCCCTGGTCTGAACCTGTTCTCCAGGCCTTTTTCCCTCAGCCTCATTTCCTTTCTGTGTGTGTGTGTGTGTGTGTGTGTGTGTGTGTGTGTGCCACAGAAAGTTTTGTGGGGGTCTGATAACCGGGGCACGGTTCCCATGGATATCCCGCTCCAGGGAGAGGGAGTGACATTGACCAGGGCACGAAGAGAAATACGTCCCTCTACATCATCCAGCGGGACAGAACGGCTACACGGTCACACGCATGCGTTTCCCTACAAATCGAAAACTCCGCTTTGGGTCGCGATAGCAGACATTACGGGTGATAAAGTCGTCCTTCGTATGTTAACGTTTACGTTTATCTAAATTAGTTTTATTAACACACAGCTGAAATCAGTGTGGTTTATTCTGCTTTATTCGACAGCCATCGGTTTTATAGCTACGGTAAGATAAAGAGCAGATTATTAGCCTGATCGAAAAAAAGCTGCTCTTTTAACAGTTTGTTGTTGTTGTTACACCGACATGTGACTCAAAATGTGTATTGACAATTGACCGATTTGTCGACTATTGTATCAGTATTGATCGGTTTAATGATGTGACTCAAGGTTTGCTAATGAATGTGAACTCAAAAATGATGATTACAGCTTCACCTCTGAAACTGGAGACTCCCTCCCGAAAAACATGATTCTCTCTAAAAATGATGATTACTCTCTATCTACAGAAAAAACATTACCACACCGCTTTGTTTTGTTTTTTGCTGCTATAGCCTTGCTAACAGATCAGAGCGATACACACCTGCGTTACCGTTAGAGCTACTGATATAGAATACTACTCAATTCCCACAGACCAATCAGAACACAGGATTAAACTGTACTAGGATTTTAATCCAACAGTATTACAGTATTCGGTATATTTCTAAAATATACTTATAAACTCATCCGGCAGTAAATTGTATTTTTTTAGTGTAGTTAGGAAACGATCATTGCAAATAAAAAAGAAACCACACAATTGACTCAGTGTAAATTTAACAGACTTTACTACAAACACTGTGCAATAAAAATAAAATGACCCTGTAAAGTGTTGCTGCATCAGGGAGGATTTTGTATCAGCATGTTTTTTTGGCTGCTGTTTTGTTTTGTAAATTGTGAGTAAAATCTGCACTGCAGTGTGTGTGTGTGTGTGTGTGTGTGTGTGTGTTTTGGTGTATTAACGACCAGGTTAACGGCCGCTTCGTGTCACTTCAGGTTTTTGCTACGGGGAAAAGCCCTGCTGATCCAGCTCGCAGTTTATTTATTCTGCCAGTTTTGATCTATGACATGAGCGCAGTGTTTCATTCATCACAGCTTGTCATCACTTGCAGCGAAAGCTGCCGTTTTTTGGGGGGTTTTTTTGTGCTGGGAACCGTGTTGATTATAGGCTCTTTATTGGACAGGCCACCAAAACCTTATCAAAGTGCTCAGGGACAGAGTGCAGGCGGAGCCTATGCCCTCTAGGACACAATCCAGAGCTCGTGTCCAAGTAATTCAGGAAAAAGCCTGTTTGGGGATTGGCTCAGCTTCGCTGCACAGCTGCTCTTTGTTTCTGTGGCACGGGTTCGCCTGTAGGCTGTTTATTCACTTTAGTGTCTTAATTTGGTCCCCTAACACCAGCCAAGTATCCCATTTTTCCTGGATGTTTTTTTTAATAATATTCTGCCTTTCTTTTTTTTTTTACAAAGATCAAAAAGAGAAGATTTATTTATTGAACACGTTGTGGACAAAGAAGCGTATGTTTATAATCATCCTATTCCAGATGTTAGTCTCACTCTTTCTCCTATAATCAGACTTCTGTGTGGAACTGTGTGTTCATTCAGTTACAGTAGTATTAGTGAGATTAGACTCTAATGTTGAAGTGAAGAGGTTGAGTTAAAGGGGTTGAGTCAGAATTCTCTACAGGAGTTCTTCTACTCCAAAACATCCAGAACACAGCATGTAGTTCTTCATGGAGATCAGGGGGTTTGCGCACAGGGACATTGCCATGCTGGGTCGGGGTTCAAGTCTTGCAGTTCCAGAGAAAGAAGAAGTGAATATTACAACATACAGAGATGTTCTATACAACTGTGTGACTCAGAGTTTGTGGAGAAAACACACTAATGTGGGTGTGCTGGTGAGGTGAACGCAAACTTTTTGGTCATATTGTTTATGTGACATGACCCTAGTATACGAACAGCAGAGATCTGGACGTATCACAGATCAAGAAACAAGCAAGTGTGCAGAGAAACAACTGTATGTATAAGAAAGAGAACTTTCTGATGTCAAAATGAATATAGGACATGGTAGCTAAGTGGTTAAGGTGTCGCACTTCTGATTAAAAGATTGTGGGTTTAATTTCCAGCACCATCCAACTGCCACTGTTGGGCCCCTGAGAAAGGCCCTTAACCATCAGCACAGTTTGATTAAAGTAGGATAAATGTATAGTGAGTCGCTCGGGATAAGGACATCCACCAAATGCCAGAAATGTAAATGTTTCCCAAATTGCTGATTGGTTAATACCAAGTACGTTTTTTAAAGAACAAAGGATTGTTCTTATACCCGTTCTAAAACTTTAGTGAAGAGAGAAAGAAAGAAAGACAGAAAGAGAGACAGAGACAGAAATTGTAAAAGAATGGGAGAAAGAGAGAGAGACAGAAATAGAAAGAGAGAGCGAGAGAGAGAGAGCGAATATCTTGTCCGGTTGCGGGAGCAGGAAGCAACAAAACACTCAAGATCAATGAGTGTAGCCACCAACAGGAAGGGGAGGAGTTAAAAGCTGCCCAATGACAGCGAGGCCTCTGGGATCACTGACTGACGCAAACCAGGAAGCCACCTGATGTGACTGGGGCCAGATAAATGAAGCAGCGGCAGCCGCGGAAGAACAGGTGCTTCCTCCGAACTTTGCTGCCTGTTTCGGCCATGACAGACCCAGTTTTTCCCACTAGCCCCCCTTCCTCACCCCAACACACACACGCACACACATGCACACACTAGCCTTCTCTATGTGTGTGTTTGTGTATTGACAGTGCAGCATCCTCAGGCTGGGCGAAACGAAGGACAGGGCACGCACGCGGGCCAGGAAAGTGACGGCGCTCTGTTACCTCAACCGGTTTTGTTTTCGTTCTCCAGCTTTCTGTTTTCTTCTATACACATACATGACCACGAGAAATAAAAAGAAAATGTTGTGGCACAATCCCCCCGTTTCCTCCACGCACTGACCTGTAAAAGTGGAAGCTGTAGGAATTCACAAGCTGCGTAGCTCGGCGTGCGCTATGAGCCTCACGTTACACAGGCTAGAGGTTACAGCGTGAACAGCGCGAGGTGTCGATACGTGCCAAACGCATCGCAGGATAAAACAATAGGATGATGAGAGCAGAGGATGTGTGTGTGTGTGTGTGTGGGAGTGTGTGTGTGTAAGTGAGGGTAGAGGACAAGTATTTCTGCATTTCTGAGTCACTGCAAAAAGAGGCACGTATGCAGACCCTGCTCGCTTCTAGGCATACATATGGAACTCATTAAACTTCTGACCTGAGAATACTGCAGGTGAAATTGTCTAATTCAGATGCTCTTCTGAGCTGTGTGTGTGTGTGTGTGTGTGTGTGTGTGTGGTGTGGGTGTGTATGTGTACACAATCAAAGCAGCACAAAGTTTTTTAAAATCTGTGCAACACAACAAGCTTATGTAAAATGACTATCAAAAAAAATTAGAAGAATGGTGATCAGTGATTGGTCACTGGGTATAATGGTGATCAGTGATTGGTCACTGGGTATAATGGTGATCAGTGATTGGTCGCTGGGTATAATGGTGATCAGTGATTGGTCACTGGGTATAATGGTGATCAGTGATTAGTCGCTGGGTATAATGGGAATCAGTGATTGGTCGCTGGGTCTGGTTATAATGGTGATCAATGATTGGTTGCTGGGGGTAATGGTGATTATGAATTGGTTGCTGGGGGTAATGGTGATCATTAATTGGTCTCTGGGTATAATGGTGATCATTGATTAATTCCTGCGTATAATAGTGATCAATGATTGGTCGCTGGGTATAATGGGGATCAGTGATTGGTCGCTGGGTATAATGGTGATCAGTGATTGGTCGCTGGGTATAATGGTGATCATTAATTGGTCTCTGGGTATAATGAGGATCATGATTAGTCGCTGGGTATGAAATGAGGATCAATGATTGGTCGCTGGGTATAATGGGGATCAGTGATTAGTCGCTGGGTATAATGAGGATCAATGATTGGTCGCTGGGTATAATGGGGATCAGTGATTGGTCGCTGGGTATAATGGTAATCAGAGATTGGTCCCTGGGTATAATGAGGATCAATGATTAGTCATGTAGTAGTCGCTGGGTTAGTAAGATGTATTAATGAGGACAATGATTAGGCGCTGGGTTGGTATAATGAGGATCAATGATTAGTCGCTGGGTATAATGGTGGTTAGTGATTGATCGCTGGGTGTAATAGTTATCATTGATTAGTCACTGGTTATAACAGTGATTATTGATTGGTTTCTGGGTATAATAATGATCAATAGTTGGTTGCTGTGTAAATTAGTGATCAATGATTGATTGTTGGGTAAAAGAAAGATAAGTGTTGTTTATTATGTTTTAATCACAACATGTTTGTGTTTAATTCCTGAATTTGTGGCATTAATTGAATGATGCAGATCTGAAATTATTTCTTTTTGTGAAAGCTTTGATTAGATAATGCATCAACGTTTTCACACTTGCCAAGGCTTTTAAAAGTCATAAAGACACCCTGGTAGTTGAGGCTGAAATGTGGTGGCTGTAATGGAGGAAACAGGGTTATAACTGCCCTTTGGTTTGATTCCAGCAGCTCGTAAACTGTGTGAATAAACCTTCCCCTGTCCGATCGTCCGTCCGATTCCTCGTTCGCACCGCTCGGGTTCTGCATCTCTGGAATTGTTTTGAGTTGTCCAACGAGGAAGGAAGCCAGTGTGAGAAAGTGCCTGTTTTTTTGGAGTGGACAGGAATTGGCCTCATCGCGCGCGGTTCCTCTTTTCACCAGCCGAAACAATGCAGTGGCGTCACACCCCTCCACTGGAGCTCAGCTTTTCACATGGAAAAATGTTCCCAGAATTCCGCTCCCAGGCTCAAAGGTAAGACTGGGAATGGAGGAAGGGGGGTAAGTGAGGGAGGGAGTTGGAGGGTTGAGGGGTTTAAAACATATCACGTGATTTGAGGAGTTTATGTATCTATGGAAACGCAACATTGGGCCTGGAAACTCTACAGTAGCTGGACACGTCAGTTCATTGTTAGGAATCATGTAAAAAAAGAGAACGATATCGGACCAAGGGAGCAATAATGAGATAATTTGTTCAAATATTTACAACTTTAAACAGTTTACTCCCAAACCTCTCGTACTTATCGCTGTTTACGTCTGTAAGTCTGGGGGAGGTGGTAGTGCAGTGGTTATGGTGTTGGACTACTAGCTAAAAGTTTATGGGTTTGATTCCCAGCACTGCCAAGTTAGCACTCTGGCTCCCTGAGCACGGCCCTTAACCCTAATTGCCTAGTTGTATAAATGAGATAAATGTAAGTCGTTCTGGTTAGGAGCGTCTGCCAAATGCAGTAAATGTAAATGTAATACAATAAAAACAGCTATGAGCCGGTTATCCCGCCAAACAATTTAAACCATCCGCAGGACTAGCTGTTAGGAACAACTGTAAAGGGTAGGAAGAGTGATGAAACAAGTGTGACACTGAGATGAATGGTAACAACGTATAAGGAATAATGGTGATTAGTAAATGGGACTGGGTTTAAAGTGATTAGTCACAGCGAATACTACTGATCACTGAAAACAATCAGAAATTGGGGATAATGGTGATCAGTGATTGGTCAATAGAAAATAGTAGGTATTATTTTTCTGAATAATGGTGATCAGTGATTGGTCGATGGAAATATAGGGATTGGTCACTGGGAATTATTGTGATTGGTAACTGGGAATTACGGTGATTGATAATTGAGAATTATGGGGATTGGTAACTGGGAATTATGGTGATTGGTAACTGGGAATTATGGTGATTGGTAACTGGGAATTATGGAGATTGGTAACTGTGATTTTTTGGGATTTAGTAACTGAGAATTATGGCAATTAGTAACTGGGAATTATGGTGATTGATAACTGGGAATTATAGGGATTAGTAACTGGGAATTATGGTGATTGATAACTGGGAATTATAGGGATTAGTAACTGGGAATTATGGTGATTGATAACTGGGAATTATAGGGATTAGTAACTGGGAATTATGGTGACTGATAACTGGAATTATAGGGATTAGTAACTGGGGAATTTTTTGGGATTAGTAACTGGGAATTATGGCACTTAGTAACTGGGAATTATGGTGATTGATAACTGGGAATTATGGGATTAGTAACTGGGAATTATGGTGATTGATAATTGAGAATTATGGGGATTGGTAACTGGGAATTATGGTGATTGGTAACTGGGAATTATGGAGATTGGTAACTGGGAATTATGGGGATTGATTACTGGGAATTTTGGGATTAGTACGGAATTTTTGGGATTAGTACCTAAGAATTATGGCGATTAGTAACTGGGAATTATGGTGATTGATAACTGGGAATTATAGGGATTAGTAACTGGGAATTATGGTGATTGATAACTGGGAATTATAGGGATTAGTAACTGGGAATTATGGTGATTGATAACTGGGAATTATGGTAGATTGGTAACTGGGAATTATGGTGATTGGTAACTGGGAATTATGGTGACTGATAACTGGGAATTGTAGGGATTAGTAACTGGGAATTATGGTGATTGGTAACTGGGAATTATAGGGATTAGTAACTGGGAATTATGGAGATTGGTAACTGGGAATTATGGTGACTGATAACTGGGAATTATAGGGATTAGTAACTGGGAATTATGGTGATTGATAGTAACTGGGAATTATGGTGATTGCTGACTGGTATATATGGGGATTGGTCACTGTGACTAATTGCAATCAGTAACAGTCTTTGCTTACAGTTTATTTGGATTCAATTCACATCATTATATTTAAATGTTATGTGTTATTTACCTTCTTCACAGAACCAAACAAAAAGAAAAAACGTAAGAAAACACAGGAAAAAAACAGCCATATGGAAAGACAAGACAGCGCGTTTTACTACTAAAGAAGTGATATAAAAAAAGACAGAAACGCAATGTGACTGTTAACACATGAGGATGAAAAGATTTAGCAAGTTATATAAGTCATTATTTTACTATAGAAAGTTGTTAAAAGAGGTAGATCCATGTGCCAGCCAGGGATTTGTAGAAAGCTGGCTTTTGTCTTTCATGTTTTTGTCCATGGTTTTCTGGTTCTTTTGGCTGGAGTCTTCAGCAGTTTTTCTTGCTCTTAATACATTCTGGCAAATTTTCTTCCAGTGTGGCGGTTAATCAGCAATCGGGCCAGATTTATTCAGGCGAGACACCACTGAGATAATCAATACTAATTTATCAGACATCATCTCAATCACTGTCTCACTGCCCGGTGAGCTCGGTTACGGTCGGATCGACCACACAGTGCGCTTTGCACTGGCATAAATGCAAAAGTCATTAAAAAAAGGAAATGAAAATAGGAATGGACTCCAGAGCAGTCATAAAAGTCTGGAGTGTCTGGAATATAGTGAAAGATCAAAAGCCTGAGCATGAGCAACTCTGGCCTGTGTACGCTCATACACTCACACACAACAGAAGAGCTAGTCAACACCCTGCAGATGAACGCCAGTGAGAAAAGGAGCTGGAAAATAATGAAATCATGTAGCCATCTGTCCAGCATCCGCCTCGGTCCTGCAGCACTCATAACGAGGGGCTGCATGTCCTGATGGATGAAGTCAGGCTGAATCAAGTCTGTAGAGCTTCTGGTGGACGCTTAATTAGAATTGATCAGCTAATACACACGACAGGATGAGTGTGATCAGATAGGACAAGCTCGTTTTCTAAATATCAAGTTAATCCCGTTAACAGATCTGGAACCAGGCACCAAAATCTGGACCTTGGTCTCCTGAAATGAAGCACACTGTAAGATTTACGTTTACATTTCTGACGTTTGGAGAACACTGATATCCAGAGGAACTTATATTTATTTCATTTATTTATACAACTAAGCCATCGAGGGTTAAGGGTCTTGCTCAGGGGCCCTTGGGGGTTCTGGGTGTTGGGTGAGGGAAGTAGTGGTTTAGTGGTTAAGGTGTTGGACTGCTGATGGGCCCCTGATCAAGGCCCTTAACCTTTATTTAATTAAATGAAAGGTTCTTTGGTGGTATTATTAAAGAAAGGTCTTTGTAGAAGCCTACAGCAGGCTGGTTCACTATCACACAAGGTTCTTCATAGAGAAATAGCATTGCATAGATTAATAAAACATTTAAGGGTTCCAAAAATGATAACCAAGAAGTTTATGAGTTTATATTTCTCATTCTTTAATAAACAGACAGCCAAATAAAAATATTCATCATACTTTTTGAGACACAGTCGTATCAAACCTTCAAAAAATCATAAGTGAATATATATCGTAAGTTTCGGCTTGTCCGTATATCTGTATGTTATCATTACATCACCACTGGATAATTAGGACTCCGTCTATTTACTGAGAATCTTTTCACTGGGAAGAAATTCAAGAGTTACAATTTAACAGGAACCATAACACAGATATAACCAAGCCAAGCGTGGCCGCAGAGTAATCTTCAATAAATGTGTTGTATGTTGATGTGTGAATCAGGGAATGGGATGAGTGCCACATTGTTCCTCAGAGTGTTCCTCAGAGTGCTGCTCAAAGCGTTCCTCAGGGCGTTCCTCAGAGCGTTCCTCAGAGCGTTCCTCAGGGTGTTCCACAAAGCATTCCTCAGGGCGTTTCTCAGAGCATTACTCAGGTTTTTGGACAGAGCAGAGTGGAGATAATCCAAAAAATCTCTACACCCCATGCAGGGACGTTTACACAGCCAGCCAGAAAGCAACATGTTTGCTGTGTTTGAAAAGGCTTGTGTGTGTGTGTGTGTGTGTGTGTGTGTGATGATAGTGATGTTAGGTGGAGAAACAGAAAAAGTCTCCAGTGGCACTGCTGTGTAAATTAGAGGTGAAATTTCATCTGGGTTTTGGACTCATTTCGTGGTGGTTTCCCCAAAAAGCTATTTATTTATTTATTTCTATTATTTGTTATATGCGGTAAAAATGTTTTTGTTTTCCTTGGAAAACTTTACACTGGTAAATCTTTATAATTTTAATATTAATAAACATATTCAGCTACTAAAAAATATGATTTGTTTGTTTTTTTTATATAACACAGAAAAGCTGAGTTTAATTTTCTTATAATTATATGCTAGTTAATAAAAAAAAAATATATTTATAATATTTTTATAAACAGAATGATGACATTTTAAAAAATATTTTTAAATTATTTTACATATACATTTCATATATATATATATATATACAGACATTATTAAAACATCTGTCCCGTGAACAGTCTGTTACTATAGCAACACATATCAAATCCAAACCCCTAAATGTTAGTTTGAGCGCCTGGCCAATCAGAGCGAAGAGCTGGACAGTGCCGGGTCCGAGTGAAGCGATAACAAACACGGCGGTGTGGTCATACAGGATGCTTACGGCGCTCACAGGGTCTGTATGTTTAAGTAGAGGAAAATCGGTCTGACGCTGAGAATTCAAATAAACACAAAGCAGCTGTTCTGGTCCACTTCCTCCTGCGCTGGAGAGACTGAGGCCGAGTGTACAGCGGGCTGAAATTCCTCAATAAACACCACACATAAAGACATCAGGAAGCAGCGCTGAGAGGCTGATACGGAGGGCTGGAGCTGAAGCAGTGGGGAACGTCAGGCTTAAAAGGAAGCTGACTCAGAGCGGCGAGGAAGCGAGGCAGAAGGGACACCTGGAGCACAAAAGCTGTTTTAAATTTACACTTAAGGCAATTTGGCGGACTCCCATTTCCAGAATGGCGTACAGTTACTTTCCTATTTATACGAATGAGCACTTGAAGGTAGGTAGAGGGCCTTGCTCAGGGGCCCGGCAGTTGCATTGGTAATCAAACCCATGATCTTCTGATGAGCAGTCTAACACCTTAACCACTGAGCTACCATTTCCTTACAGAAAAAGCAATCCACATGAAAGTTGCCCGAGTTCCTGAACCAGCGAGCGACGCAGAACAAGCCTTTACCCACTAATGATTAGAACCCGCCGCTGGAGGCTGATGGCATTTTTATGGCTTAAGTTAAAAAAAACTGTTCCTGTTTTTACTGTTAACTATTTCATGTCTGAATCAGAAAGATCGAACGATTCACATTCACGGGTTAGGGCAGGGGTCCCATAACATTTTTCTGTGAGGGCCACATTTATTTTTATTAAGCGTTAAACGTAAGACGCTTTGGTAAAAGGACGTCTGCCAAATGGATGAAATGGAAATGTTTTGGAAATGGAAATGTCCCGTTCAGTTTGAAGAAAATGATGCACTTGAGTTCCTGTCCAGTCACAGAATTGCTGCTTACTGGCTGATTTTTTTTCTCTCTACAACATCATCAACTAAAGTAAAATCTAGAAAGACGTGTTTGCGAGAATCACAGCAGATTTGCAGCAATGGCTCAGTCCTGCTCACTAAAATCGTCGGCCTCTCACGTAAGGTCGTCCAGTCAGGGAGAAGATCAGACGTTCCCCTGTACATTTCTATTTCTGGCATGTGGCAGATTCTTGTGTCCAAAGTCCTGTTTAGTCTAACCCGATTTTTTTTTTGTCAGTTACGCCAGTCACTGTATTAAATTATGCAATTTTGACTGGATAAAATCTTGTCATTTTGTAGTTACCAAATATGTCAGACTACATGTTGCTTTCCGACCAATCGTCACGAGCAAATGGCTAGAAAAAAGGCAGCCCTGGACTTAAAATGAAAACAAAACTTTAAGAAGCCAATCAGATACATTCATATATAAACTCCCGCCTCACCACCAATAAATCAATAAATGGGCAACACTTTGCCGCTATTGTAAATGAGTACATAATGAGTAATCTAATTCCAGTGGTGCCGGATTGGACTGAAAATCTTCAGTCCAACTACATTGTAAAACCCACCAATTTAAAAGAAACAGCCCAAAATGTGTAGTGTTTGAACTGGAAGCATTAATAGATAAACATCCTCCTGTTGCATCAAATAGGAAGTGGTGGCTAACGGTTAAGGTGTTGGACTGCCAACCCGAAGATTGTGTGTTCGATTCCCAGCTTCACCAAGCCACCACTGTTGGGCCCCTGAGTAGGGCCCTTAACCCTCAGTTGTATAAAGGAGATAAATGTAAGTCGCTCTGGATAAGAACATCTGTTAAATGCTGTAAATGTAAATAGCAGCCAAAATTTTCCAGCGCATTACTTTTTGGTCTGACGTAATCCAAAAAGTCCCAATTAAGCAGAAACCCACCCAATCTGGCAACACCGCTCATCAGGTTGCTAAAGCGCCTCTGCTATCAATCCGCAACATTTATCATTTTTATTCTGTAAAGTCCCTTAATGACACGTCATAAAACAAGCGTACTGTTGCCATAACTCCACAAAGTCTCTCTCTTTTCTTCGCCATGTTTAAATACTGACACTGATTATTGTGCACTATGACGGGCTACCAGAGAAGAAACCATTGGATCTTGCATCCCGACGCCCAGGATCGGTTAAAAATCCTCAGGACACCCCACGTCAAGCAAATCGAGTCCAAAACCGCGCTGAACGGGGCTCTACACTTATCTTATTTATACGAGTGGGAGTTAAGGGCCTTACTCAGGGGCCCAGCGGCGGTCATTTTGTGGCCACAAACAGTTTATATATTATTTCTTTCACTTATATTTTTTATCATTTATATTTGTATTTTATATTATCTACCATATAATTTTACTATTTTAATTAATAGGAATCAATTAATGAAATTATTATTATATTATTATTATTATTATTATATAAGTTATTTAATATAAATAAATGAAATACCATTTATTTAAATTAACATCAGTTCTAATTCCAATGGTTTCCTGAATGTCGACATCAGACATTTTTTGCACAGACTGACTTCCTGTCCTTTCTGACTTTTGTACTACTCACCGATCGGACAGGGGTTTCTAATAAATCGGCCATTTTTGCTCCATCTCACGTAACGTCTTACAATAAGGAAGAAGATCAGACGTTGTCCCTGTAAAGCGTTCACCTTGAATTCAGCCATAAACAATAAAGTGATGTCAAAGACGATCTCCAAGCCAGGAAGGTCACGGTAAACAGGATGTTGCTCAGCAGCAAGCTGCATCCCATTTCTAAAACCCGCGCAAGCAAGCAAGCGGCCTGAACCCGAACTACCGCTGCTACCGCTACCACTGAAATACTCGCTAGATCCAACGGTTATCTCACTGAAGTCTCCTTAAACAGATAATAATAGCAGTAAAGGTTTAGTTTGGAACCTCTCACATTCACCGCAGGCGCCGCGGAGTATAAGCAGAACTATGCGACGCGACTCGGACTGATTTTACGTTAGACGTAAAAGTTAGTTTTAAGAGCCGAAGGTTTCATTGCTGATTTAGTCCTAGAATTACACAAGACGTGTAATATTCTAGAGTAGAGATTAATCGATGATCGATAATTAACTGTTGCGAATTTTGTCATTCGTGATTCATTAAAATTAATTAAAATGATAAAACTGAGTAGAGTTTAGGTCCTCAGAGATTTTACGATGTCTGGACTCAAATATTAATGCAAATTCAGCCAACCCTCATGCAGCTGTATACAATCACTATGACTTATTCATAAAGTTGACCAATCGGTATAAAGCCCAGCCTGGAAATAAACAACTATGTCACTCTTTGCACTTTCATTGGTTATTTAATATAGATATAAATGACAAAACACAAAACAAACACAACGCAAAGCAGCAACACAAACAGGTAGCAACACACAAAACCAGAGCGCTGCGTCGGAAAAGCCTTATTTGGGAAGTGGCACTTCGGAGGTTAAGCTGTTGGACTGCTAATTAGAATATTGTCAGTTTAATTCCCACCACCACCAAGCTACCACTTCTGGGCCCCTGAGCAAGGCCCTTAACTTTCAACTGCTTAGTTGGATGAAAAATAAGATAAATGAAAGTCGCTCTCTACATTTACATGCTGGTAATGTAAATATAAATGTTAATGTTATTTTGTTGAGAAAAATGAATTACAATTAACAAATGATCATTAAATATATTTGTATAATAATTTGTGTGACTTTTAGATTTCTTTTTAATCTTATAAAATTCTTGTAATTTTACGTATTTTTGAGTTACAGCTTTGTTTTTACTTTTCTATTATTTCTTTTTTTTTTTTTTTATTATATTTATAATATATACATATACCGGTATGTGGATATATATATATATATATATATATAAAACCTGCTGAATAAGTAAGTTTATTAGAATTAGCGTTAATCTGAGATGCAGTTGTTTTCTGAATGTTCTAATAACATTTTGGTTCTGTTTAATCACAAACACAGTCGGGGTTTGAATAATTGCAGCTTTAGCAAGTTTGTGTGCTTACACACACACACACACACACACACACACACATTGTGTAAATATCTACATATTACAAGAACCTAATAACAATGTGAATAATTAACGCTGTGCTATACTGAAAATCAAACCCAAACCTCGATTAAACAGATCAGGTCCGATATTTCTATGGGTCATATAGTCAAACCACAGTCTCACTCACAGCACCAGTCTGAATGGGGTGCGGTCAGTGCTCGGACCAACGCTACATTATTTACGCTTAGGACTTTAGAAAACACTTCCTGATGTCACTTCCTGTTGGTTTAGCATGATGGGATGGCCTCATGTTTTGACGATAGCCAGTGAGTAGCGTGGGAAACTCAGATGAAAGGTGGGAACTTGGAACTTACAAAAGGTGGACCGGGGACGGACCAAGCCAACATGGAGACCAATCAGAGCGCAGCCGTGTGAAGCGGTGGTTGCGGGTGCAGTTAGCTCTCTGAGATGACTGTGGTGATATTTTGCCCATTGTCTCGGTGTGTATGAGTCTGATATCCTGCTGTGTGCAACAGTGTGTCATGGCACATTGAAGTGAATTATACCTCAAACAATAGTGCTGATAAACTAAACAGTTCCCATGCAAAAAAAAAAAAAAAAAAAAAGGATTTGAGAGCAGGGACAGAACGCCACGTCCATTTCTCTAACAGGGCCACAAGAGGAAGACGTTCTCAGCATTGTGTTCTCCGCTCTCTCTGTGAAGTTTATCCAGACACTAACCGAACATCTAGCGCTGCTTCATTTGGATTGTTTTGGTCTTAAGCTTCAAATGAAACACACAACCACAGGATTAACGCTGGACTTAAGCTGAATTTACACACCATCCAACCTTAAGGTGTCTCCTTCCCCATCTACCCATATATTAATACACATATACAATCATCCGTCCACAGAACTCTTTATCTGTTCATCCAACCAACCATTACGGTTAAGGGCCTTGCTCAGGGGTCCAGCAATGGGAATCAAACCCCGATCTTCCAAGTAGCAGTCCAACACCATAACCATTGTGCTACCACTTCCCACATTTAACCATCCATCTATCAATAGGTTCATCCATCTATTTAAACAACCATCTTTCCATATATTCATCCATTTATACATTCAACCATCCGTCCACAAATATCTTCATCAGTCGATCCAACCAATCACACATACGCACACACACACACACATCCATCCATACAGAGGATCTTACATCCAACAATTCATTTACGTCCCCACAAATCTAATCATACATACATACATCCAATCAACAGCTGCTAGGCTAATATAAAAACTGCTAACACACAGGAAGTGTAACGGTTTAATTTGATTAGCCCAACCCCCACATTTGTTAACATTACCTCACAAAAGAGGCATTGTGGGGTTTTTTTGTGTAAATCATTTCCAGAGGTTTCTCCAAAACCTGAAACTTCGAACTGCAAAAAAAACCAGAAGGTTCAAAATAATTTAAAAAGTCTTCATTGCACATTAAAACTCCAGGAATCATTTCAGTCAGGAGGTCTTTTCCCATTTCAAGAAAATCCCACAGATGTCCAAGCTTCCAGAAGACAAAATAAACAGTCATGAAGAAGTGTGTGTGTGAGTGTGTGTGGTGTGTCTGTGTGTGGTGTGACTGGTTCTGTGTGGTAATGTGTATGAGCATGTGTATATGTGTGGGGGTTGTATAGTGTGTGTATGTGTGTATGTGTCTGTCTGTAGAGTGTGTTTTTCTGTAGTTTGTATGTATGTGTGATGTATAGTGTGTATATGTGTGTTTATGTGTGTTTATGTGTGTATGCAGGTGTGTGTGTGGGCAGTGAGTAACATGCTACATAAACAGTACTAAAAGACACATCTGCTCTTTAGAGTCTTTAAGCGTTTTTGTAATAATAAAGATTTATGAGCTAGTAAATAAACCATAAAACGACTGAACAGGATCACTCTTCCTCCTCTTTCTTATTCTCCTCTCTTGTCCTCCTCTTTCTTTCCCTTCTTCCATCTTTTTCTTCTCTTTCTTCTCTTCATCTTCTTCCCCTTTTTTCTTTCTCCTCTTTCTCTCTTTCCTCATCTTCCTTCTTCGTCTGTTCTCTTTCTCCTTCTTTTCTTTACTCATTTTTCTGTCTTTTTCCTCATCTTCTTTCTCCTCCTTCTTCTCCACCTCCTTTTCGGCTGTTTGTACCTCATATAAACATTTACACTCCAAACATTCATCAACGTACCCTCATCTCCCCACCGTGAGAGCAAATTCACGACTGACAGGACAGACGTTTCGCAAAGTTACACCCCGATTTCATGACCGTCTGTTTGTTTTTTCTTTTCGATCATTTTTCAATCACTAAAAAAAGTTGCTAGTACCAAAGAAACCATCGCAAAGTTCTAGAATTTTTTACATGTTCGCTAACGTTGAAATTAGCTGAACACGCTAAACACGCTAGCTAATGTGATGTCACATGTCCAAGTTGGCTGGTTAATACCGACTAAAATTATTGGCTAAACTATGTTTTTATCTTATTTTGAAATTATTATCTTAACATTTGTTTTAGCAAATGTTTCCTTATATTTTTATAGTCATACTTTTGTGTATCATTTATTATATGTTTTTGCAAAAATCTAGTTAAACTGAGGTAAAATTTGCCATTATACAAGCTGTGCTTTTAAAAACAATTATCTTTAACTTTAACTTTGCTAGCAATATGGCTAACAACTGACAAATTAGCTAATCGCAACCAGTAAACTTTGCTAGCAAAATAAGTCAGAATAAATGTGATATTTGTTCAGAAACTCACCAAATATCTTTTTTTGCTAAAAATATTATTATTACTATTATTATTATTATTATTATTATTATTATTATTAAAGACTAGCGCCCTGTTTAACAAATTTAAACCAGTAAAGTCTGCTAGCAAAAGCAATGTCAAATTAATTTGTGTAACATTCTGATAAACCCTCATCCAGGTTTGCTAACTAGCTAGCTGATATCAGGCTAACTATGATAAAGACTAGCCTGATTTCTTTTCGAACTAGCTATCTGTATCGTTTGCAGAAAATGTACAGTAACCTAGCATGCAAGTGCTCGAGTGTATGTAAGTTAGTATGCTCATTTTCTAGTTAACTAGTTAAAATGTCATTTCCATGTGCTGACAGACTGAAGATAAAAATGTTGCCTTAAAAAACCCTGACTTCATAATTGTTTGTTTGTTTTTTTCTTCTTAAATTATTTCTTAAATGTTTTCTTTTCTCTGTAAAAGATGTCGCAGGAAAAAATGACTGAACTTGTTTCATGTTTGCCAAAGTTAAAATCAGTTACAACACATTGCTGCCTTAAATTATATTTAAGCAACTAAAATCCAACTGAAATCAGTTGTAGTTTTGCTTGTGTTAGTAAACTATTATTTAGCTTTAATAGAAAACACTAAGTAGATAAGTAAGTAGTAGCTGAGTAGTTTTTACTATTATTTTTTAAGTTAAAAATAATTTTTTAGTTATTTTTATGAATAAAGCCCTAGCTAGCATTCACATGTTGTTAGCTCTAATTAGCTTACCTAACTAAACCTAACCTAACCAAAATTCCCTTCTGCAAAAAAGAATTTGGTTAGAACAGACTCATAATTAGGTATAAATTAACGAGCCATGTAATATAATATAACTTATTTACAACGTATCTAAAGAGAGCGAGAGAGAGAGAGAGTAGAAATAGTCTGATTATCAAAGAGACGCCAGAGTGCAATGCCTCTCTCTCTCTCTCTCTCTCTCTCTCTCTCTCTCTATCACATACCTCGACTGATTCTTTTAATTTCCAGAGTAACAGTGAGTGTGTTAGCGGTACCCTGGAGCCTCCGCTAGCGCTTTTTCTGTAAACATTTCGATCCTGCCGTGCGGTTTGGTCTGTTGCTGAAGCACGACTGCTGTGTTTTCATGTCAACAAAGTTCTTTAGTCAAACGACAACATCGCTTAACATCACAGCCTTTGGCACACGCCGCTTGCTGACCGCTGTATTTGTTATACACACAAACGTGTCTTTCCTACTCTGCGACTGTTAGTGTTAGCCGCTGACCCCAGTCTAAGCAGCAAACGATCCCTTGGTGACGTTGCATTTTACAAACTTTCAACTTTCATTCTTGCAAAGCAAAAAAAGATATGCAAAAGGAACCTCACTGAAAACTGGGCTTTTTGTTTACCTGTAAAAATGGATCTGGAGGTGTTTTGCTGAGGTGACTGAATTACCTGAAAGAAAAATGCAATAATATTAAATGGTGGTTCAGCTTTTTAACTACTAAAATGCTGAACATTTTAGAGAACAAACACTCGGTATAAAAACAATCTCACACAAAGTTTAAAGCTAAATGTTCTAATTCTAGTTTAGAAAAGTAGGCTGGGTAATTTATTCTTTCTGATTTGATGAAAACTGACATTTTTATCAAATCAGAGATTAGTAAAATAGGGAAATTGGTAAAATAGGGTTTCGCTCACTCTAGCTTACTAGCACTTAAGCTTTAAATAAAGTAAACATATTATAGGATATTATTAGAATATATATGTGTTTGCTAGCAGTAAGCTAACTGTGTAAGAAGTCTAGCATGTCTTGATGATTTTTTCTTTTATTTGTTTTAATTATTCAGGGAAAAGGGAAACAGGTTGAACAGGTTGGTAGCCCAAAAAAACCCTAACCCTTTAACAACAATTAGGGGTAGAGTCTTCACCTGCTGACAGCGGGATTGTGTGTTAATTACCACCAAACTGCCAACCTGAGCAAGGCCCCTAACCTTCAATCTCAGTTGGATAAAAAATGTTAAATGTAAGTCGCTTTGGATCAGGGCATGTAACAAATACCATAATTAAAAGGGTAAAATAGGCTAAAGAGCCGTGCTAGCATGCCATAAAACTAGCTAGTGGGAGTCAGTAAACTAGCATATTTGGCTAGCAAAGTTACCTAGCAAATGGTCAAGACTAGAAATCCAGACCCAACTGACATAATAGTTAAGATCCTACTTAAGAGTCTGTTTAATCTGGATTATTATTTTTAATATAATTTAGTTTAGTTTTATTGACACTTGGGAATTTTTTTAGCTTCTAAAAACAAAAATAATAAAAATTTATAAACAATTACTCCTCAAAGTCATTAAAAGCAATTCCAAGATCCTGCACCAAAGAATGAACCTGTCATCAATGAAACTTTTGATTGACTCTATGCTTCACCACACACATACACATAAAATTACACACACACACACACACACCCACACTCAGTGCTCATCAACAGCTGTGTCTGAGACAGCAGCACTCGTGGAACTGTTGACACATTCTCCTCAAATCTTCCAATGGCCACATCCTCCACACCCAGCACACAAACACTCATACACACATACGCAGAATAGTCATACACACGCAAACTTCCTAGCAATCAGAGGCTGAGAATAGGAAGCAGGGATAGGAAGCGGTCGTGCGTTCACAGGCTGGGAACCAGAGGAGGGGGCCAAAAAAGCGGAACCTGGAATTTGCAAAGGAAAAAACAACAGGCTTCTATAAATACCTCAGACCATCCTACAGCAGATAAACAGAAATATTATTCCTCTGTTGCTCAGGCACATCTTCTTCCGCTCCTGCTTCCCCTCTGCTCCTCTTTGTCATCCTCATGACTAAACCAGGAAACAGAGAGGTGAGCGCTGATTAGGAACCTCGTTAGTGTCCCATGTAATGACAGAATGAAACCCAATCAGCACAAGCGTGCAGAACCTCGTTTGTTTTTTATTCTTGTCATTTCCCTTTGGAGCAATTAGAAACAATATTACCTCCATTTTCGGATCCAACATTGTTGAAAATTGTGCAAGTCTGACCCCAGTCTGAGCAAAAGCACTGTGAGACATTATATTGCCTCAACAACTTTTGAACATTCCTACAGAGCAGAAAAACACTCAGCTTTCTGTCAAACTTTCTGAGGAACAAACCTACCTTAATTTAGACGCTTAACAATTGTACTGTATAACATTTCATTCATTACCCGATAAAATTGACCTTAAAATTACCACAAAAATTCTCAAAACTACCTTAGAATCCTCAGAATGACCTCAGAAAATTCAGAATTACCTTAGAACCCTCAGAAATACAGAATCCTTAGAATTACATCAGAATTACTATGAAATTCCCAGAATTACCCCAGCAGTACCTCAGAATATTCAGAATGACCAAATAACCCTTTTATTAGCTCAGACTTACCTCAGCATCACCCCAGAATAATCTCAAAATATTCAGAATCCTCAGAATTAACTTAGCGTCTAAGAATGACCTCAAAATCTTTAGAATAACATTAGAATATTTATAATTACTTCAATATTACCTCAAAATCCTCAGAATTACCTCAAAATCTTCAGAATTACCTCAAAATCCTCTGGATTATCGTAGAATTACCGCAGAATTATCTCCGAATCGTTCGAATTACATCAGAATTACCACAGAATCCCCAGAATTACCCTGTTATTCCCTCGTTGTCTCTGTTGTTTACTCAAATATTTAGCATGTTAAAAACCTGCAGTTAATGATGATTTTTATCCTGACAAAAGGATCTGAATCGGTCTAAATGCAACATGTGGTGTTTTATCACGTGTGACTGCTGCTCTGAAAGAGGCCAGAATAAATCCTTGGTTGGAAAATGCGCCGATTGTCCAAGCTGGTGGTTCGGTAGCACAGCAGGGAGCGACGCTAACTCACAGCTCCAAAATCGCAAGTCCTGTCCTATTTCTGTCTGTTTGTAGTTTTTCTTTTGTTTTAGGTCCAGCAGTTAGTATCAAATGTTCAAGACATTTTCTTAGTTTTCACCTAAACACTTATGTTCATCATAGTTAGGAAATTATATAGCCGGGGGGTGGGGGTTGGGAGGGGGTCCAAGAGCCAGGAACAGCCAATCAGCTTCTATTATATAAGATCCAAACAGCTTTTAATATGCAACTGGAAACTATGTAAAACTAAAAAGTTGTAGCTCAGTGGTTAAGGTGTTGGCATGCTGATCGGATGGTTGTGGGTTCACTTCCCAACACCAATCAAGATGTTGCTGAGCACCCAAGCAAACTCAGTTGGATAAGAAATAGATCATCGTAAATCCCTTCGGATAAGAATGTCAATGCCAGAAACGGTAAATAAAAAACTAGTTCAAATAGAAACAGGAAATTATCATATGCATATTTTTAGACTTTTTGCAGAACCTAGTAAAAGTCTGGTAAAGTCTGTTCTATATAGTATGATTTACGAATGAGGTTTACGAACAAAATCTGGACACACTACGTCCACCATCTTGTTATTTCAAGTTGGATAACGTTTAAGTTTTTTTCCTAAATTATTTAAAGCTACTCCACACTCTTTTAAAGTGCCGCATCACCCCTTCCTGTCATTCGGAAATAGAACAACTCGCCTCTCCCGCGGGGTCAGGGAATGTAAAGTGTCCATCGTTTCTGTACTCCAGAATCTGGGTGGACTTTAGAACTTTTTATATTTGATGAACCAAACAAAGTTAGGCTTCCGAACCCACACCAGCTGATTCTGCCCCATCACCGTGGCGCTTCGTTATTCAGCTCCATCTGTGGCCTCCCTCAAAAAAGCAAAGGTTTGTCATTAATTCCGAGTGTTTGACACGTCTTCGTTTAAACACATGATTTAAACATGGCCGTCTGTGTTTTAGTTAAATCTGAGCGAAAAGGAGGGAGAGACTTTGTCTTATTTATTAAACATGAATTTAAACTTCATACAAATTCAGAGCAGGGTTTAAAAATGTCCGCATCTTGTATCCTGTTTTAGGAATGACCTCTGAGGATGCTGTCTTGTCCCAAATAAGCCTTTTAGTCATCCGATGGATGAATCATACCAGTACAGGATGAGCAGGAGGCAGAATTCCCCAAATTTAATGGGGGAAACTGAATCTGGAAGTGTTAAGAAACACCTCCAGACTGGAAACAGTCCTAACATTAGAAATTGAACCATTAGGGCGTTTTTTTCCAATACACAGGCAGATCCTGAATACGTAACATAATGCACTAAGTTTCCTTTTAGTGACAGTTTATTGGCTAGCTACAACGGCGGTCCACATCCACTAGCATCACGTATCCAAGCAAAGCAAAACGTTACAAATACATCGACAAGCTAGTTAATTGCAACAGCTAGCTAGTTAAAAATAGTACGGTCCCAGTGAAAGAGTGGTCAAAAATGTTCTGGGAAAGAATCTTAGAAAAGGGCTGACTGGAATAGATTTCAGTGTCCGTTCCTGGCCCACTGACTCTATTCTGTGTCTCATCTGTCAGCATGGTGCTCTAGAGACAAGTGGGGATTAGCTCGGGCTGGAGATTTTAATCCCATTATAGCAACAGCTTTACAGAAGAACGCGGCCTCTACGTGTTACTTTTGGCTGCACTCCCGAAGCGTGATGTATCTCAGCTACGTATCTCACCTGAAATCAGTTATGAAGACTTCTCTAGTGTAAGATGTTTTTTCTGGAAAATACGTACAGACCCTGGACTCGTGTTTCCGTCGCTAGTTAAATCAGAAGAAAGTAAACGGTTTACGCTGTGTCAGATGAGCGGTTTTTGTTTTCAGGACAGATTAGCGAAAGCTATAATGCACTCTTGCATCATGCTCTAAACCCCTTATAAGGCTACAGGTGGTTCCTCTAATCTATGTTCTCTCTCTCAGCCAGATGGCTTCTGTAATCAAGCCTTGAGCCTGGGCACGCCGTGGAACACTGGAAGATCTCAGCATACACCCAACACTCATCAGGTTCATTTCCTTACGTCCTGCATTCCTATTGTTTTACCGGGATTGATTCTATAGTAATTCTATAGTAATACTGTAGTACTGCTACACTATACAGCCAAAAGTATTCGGACACCTGACCATGACATCTTTTTATTATCATTCTATTCCAGATGTAGTCTCACTCCTCATCCATAAATAACCTTCAGGCTTCATGAAAAAGTTTGTTTCAACATGTTGTGTAACTTTTTGTTGTGTAATTATAACATGAATTAAATAAAACTAAACTAAATAAGATAAAGTTGTCTTAATCATGAATGTTTTACATACAAAGTGATTTAGCAGGAAATTAATTTATTTCTTTTTTATCGTACTGAAATTTGGTTAAGTTAAATGACCAATATTACTAATTTATTGTATTAAAATGTATATTTTATATTTTACTGTTTTTAGCTTCAAGAATAAAAGCAAAAACACAAAGTTAATTTTACCATAATCACGTTTTTCTGTTCTATTTTCATGAGTCAGTGTTTTTGGTAGTGACCCCAGAATTAATATTATCAGCAGAAGCCAAAGTCACTGTTTACAAAACACAAAGCAAGGAACATGACTGGAAAATTCCAGGTAAAAAGTTGTTTCATTTGTGTTGTTGTTGTTTGTGTGTGTGTGTGTGTGTGTGTGTGTGTGTGTGTGTGTGTGTGTAGATGTAGAGCGTTTTATCACCTAACGAAAAGCTTAAGTGATGAACGCTAAACTTAATTAACTGAAAATGAGCAGACTTTATTGTAGAATGTGTTTGATGTATTTTTTTACATAATTAATTTCTTTAACATTGAGAAAAATGTTTAATTTTATTTTTAATTTTGTAAATGTGCTGTTTTTTTATTTTAAATAAACAACCTGTCAGTTGGGTAGATGTTTTTATTTATTTATTTTTGTTTTTATTTTTTGTAATAAGAAAGTATTTTCTATAATTCATATTGTTCAGATATAAAAAAAAACGCAAAGATGTAAATAAAAAAAATGTAAAACTAAATTATATCCATGTTTCCAGGTGAAAAGTTCAATATATTTAAAACACAAGATTACACCAACAAAGTTTTAGTAAATTTTCTATAATATATATAAACTATATATTATATATATACCGAATATATATACAACATTTAAACATACATAGTAAAAAATTATAGTTAATAATAAATAAAATATCAAATAATGAATAAACGATTAAATCACAAATTATTGACATTTTTACTATAGCAGCTTTAAAAATATTTGAAGACTAATAAATTGGGCAGTATTTAATTAGGTTAATTGAGTAGGTTAGTTGAGTTTACTTTTAGTTGAGTTTAGGTTAGTTGAGTTTAGCTTAGTTGAGTTTAGGTTAGTTGAGTTTAGTTGTAGTTGAGTTAGTTGAGTTGAGTAGTTAGTTGAGTTTAGGTTTAGTTGTTTTAGTTAAGTTAGTTGAGTTTTAGGTTAGTTGAGTTTAGGTTAGTTGAGTTTAGGTTAGTTGAGTTTAGGTTAGTTGAGTTTAGTTTAGAATAATCTACTTGCACAGCATTGATACAGTCGCCGCCTCTCGCATTGCTTGATTCCCAAATCAAGATGTACATCTTGTTTTACAACTGGGACCAGTTTTACGTCAAACACAGCAGTGGCAGTGTGAGTAAATACGGTGTGTGTGTGTGTGTGTGTGTGTGAGTGTGTAAGGAGTGCAACAGGTGGCTTATATTGCTCTGATGTACAGGATGATGGCAGGGCTGCTCACGGATCAGCCGGAATGAACAGGTTGTGGCTCAGAGATCAAATGTAGCATTAAGCCGTGCCAGCGAAGGGGCCGTGTTTTTAATCGAGGTGTAACTCGAGTGGAGCTGGACCATCTGCCTCGCTGTCGAAGAGAAGGTGTTGACGGACGTCAGACCTGTTTATCTACTGTTTCGTGCGCTTCCCATGTGGCTCTCAGGGGCCGCTGAGGAGCCCGTATTGATGAGAAGTTTGTATATAAACATTCATTGCTTTTCTTTAGCTATACTCAGTACATGTCCTTTGTTCACCTTACACTAGAGTTTATACACCCTGTTGCCTGACAAGTTTTATATACACTGAGTGTCCAGAAGTATTGGAACATCTGACCATCACATTGAAACACCAGACACTAATGTGGAGGTTTGGAGGTCTGGGGTTTCAGTCGGGGTTCCAGTTTATCCCAAAGGTGTTCAGTTTAAAGGGGTTGAGTCAGAGTCAGGACATGACATCCAGAACACAGCATGTCTTTATGGAGATCAGGGGATTTGTGCACAGGGACATTGTCATGACTAATTCTGAATAGCTTTTATGAAATTAAATCCATGTAGGTCCCTCTGAATGGAAGGATCTGCCAAACGCTATACATGTCAATATTTCTTTTTATACTACTCGTAGTTCTACTGTTATGTGGGTTTGCTGGTGGGTAAGTGTGGGCGTACAATGTTTTGGACATATCTCCATATCAGTAAAGTGAAACACGCTGCATTTGTAACAACTCTTGCCTTCATCTTCATCTTCATCACAATTTCCTGGTTTACTGCATCTTCAGGCTCTTTTTCTGAAATCAAAACTTAGCGAAACTCGAGAGTTTTATTCTGGATATAAACTTTAAAGTAAACATGTTTCCTGATGTAAGTCACCGAACACCTAAAATGACTGACAGGTCGCAGGTTTCTTTTTATTTTTCCGAGTGTCTGATTTCCTGTTTATTCTTGCACTTAAAACAAGCAAAACTTCAGTTTGACGTTTTTTAATTCAGTACATACCACCTTAAATGAACATGTTGCCTGATTTAAGTCATAAAATTGCTTTGAGCGGGTCTGCAAGGATGTAAACGTTTTCTTTGACATTATGCGAAGTAAATACTTCCTGGTTGTGTGTATGTGTGTGAGATGTTATCTTGATTTCCATCAACTCTAACCCTAGCTAAACCTCAGGAGTTTGGATCCATTGAAATTTTCTGTCCTTATACCTAATTTGAAACATTTTGGCTCTTTTTTTGCTCCAGCTCTGTGAGAGGTCAGTATTTCCTGGTTGGGGAAGTGGGAGCTTTTTACAGATATCAACAAATAAACTTAAAACAAAGTAAAAGTTGGAACATAAGATTAGAAGTGATGAGCGGGAGCGTATATTTTTGCACAGAGACAAGGAAGAAAGAGGGAAAGAAGGAAGGAGGGAAGGAATAATAAAGAAAATGGGAGGGAGAGAGAAAGAGAGGGAAGGAAGGAAGGAAGGAAAATGGAAGAAAGAAAGAAAAGCAAAGGAAGAAAGAAATAAAGAAAAATAAGAAAAAAAGGCAGCTCGTGGGGGTGTAAACTTTTGTGGTGGAGGACATCATCGATAAAATATTTTGGAAATTTTTTTTGATAACTCCGTTTTAATAGAATTAAGATGTTTAAATTCAGGGTCACGGGGTGAATTTAGCGCTCATCGTTCCCCAACAACACATTGCTCAACTGGCAAAATATCTATTATTTACAGATGTGCAGAGAAAATGTTCGCTTTTTTAACTTAAACGCCACATCCTGCCAAATTTCTATCAGGTCCAGATCGGTGGGTTTTTCCTTTGCGAATGGCGTCTTCGTCAAAGACTTTGATAAGAAACGGAAATTATTATCTAAAGCATTTCATCTCTTCATATTTTAACAAACGTACATCCAAAGATAACAAAAGGACAAATACAAAATGACGCTGCGGAACGACGGCAGCCAATCAAGCGAAGGAAACGATGGCTGTTTCTCAGTAGTGTGACACAGTCAGAGACGCAGGAGGACGAGTCGTCCTCTTCCAGCCCTCACAGTGGGGATGAGGGTTCATCATAGGACAGTTATTTGGAATCAGACCTTCCACAGTTCCAGTTAGAGGATTAAATAAATAAATGCAAATGATCCCTCGCTTTAGTGACGGAATCATTCCCGAAAATCTCAGGACGTTAAAACTGGACTATTTATCTACAGACCACAGATGTTATAAACTGGCATTAATAATGAAAAAGGTAATGATTTATTTATGTACAGCAGAAAGAAAGAAAGAAAGAAAGAAAGAAAGAAAGAAAAAAATAAAAGAAAATAGAAAAATTTCAAGAATGAATGAAAGAAAGGAAGAAAGAAACAAAAAGAAAAAAGAAAAAAGAAGAAGAAGAAAGAAGAAAGAAAGAAAGAAAGAAAGAAAGAAAGAAGGAAAGAAAGAAAGAAAGAAAGAAAGAAAGAAAAAAAGAAAGAAAAAAGAAAGAAAAGAAAAAAGAAAGAAGAAAAAAGAAAGAAAGAAAGAAAGAAAGAAAAAAAGAAAGAAAGAAAGAAAGAAAGAAAGAAAGAAAGAAAGAAAGAAAGAAAGGTGGTTGAGGATTGGAATTGGACGCTGTTGGATTTGGATCAGGACTACCACATCCAGGCTGTCCAGCAAGGCCCAGAGGCTTTAACTGCTCAGCTCTGGATTAAAGTGTATGTCGAATGCTGTAGATGTGATTGAAAAAGAGAAACACAGACAGACAGAATCACAGACTGACTGACAGACAGACAGACAGACGGACCAGAACACCTCATCCTTGTAAATCTTTCCTCATTAAAACTCCTAATAAAAGTCGGTCTGGTTTAGCAGCATTGTGTGTTTATCAGCAGCCCCCACGCCGCAAACACCGCCATAAAACCTGGCTTTTACACGCCGCCGTCACTCGTTTATGACATTTCTGCTATAACAGAGACATACGGAGCGACGACAGATAAGATAGCAAACAATCGCTCTCGCTGCCGCAAGCCCTGAAGTGCAAATAACAAAATATGATCCCCATCTGACTGCAGACCAGAGGGAGCGATTGTTGTGGAAAAAAAACATGTTTATTTAGGAACAAAAAAAGAAAGAAAAGAACACACAGAGTAATGCTGTTCAAACAGCAGCAGAACAATCAGGCGCGATGGGCTAATGCGTCCCTTTGTTCCGAGGATTTCAGTATCAGTTTCGGAGAGGAGCTCGTGGCACGAGGAGAAGGTTAACAGGTTAATAGCTGAATCCTGGATTCTAATTGGGTGTTAGAAACTGCCAATAATAACAGAATTAATTATGTTTGTTTATCTTTTGTAGAAAGAAAGAAAGATAGAGAATTGATAGAGGTAAAAAGTAGGGTAAAAAAAAAAAGTTTAACGAGATGATATCTAAATTCTGGATTCTGATTGACTCAATCACTTAATTTCATCCCATCACTGCCACTTTGTTAAGCCCCGCCCACAACATAACAACTTTTACATTTTTGGCATTTAGCAGACGTCCTTATATACAGAGTGACCTACATTTTTATACCATTTAAACAGCCGAGCAATTAGGGGTTACGGGCCTTGCTCAGGGGTCTAGCAGTGGTAGCTCGGTGGTGCTGGGAATTGAGCCCATGACCTCCCGGTTAACAGTCCAGCGCCAATCATTTGCGCTACCGCTCCCCCAATGAATGAAAGAAATAACAACAATGTCACCAAACACACTTCATTGTTTCTTATAGAAGATTTTTTAATACACTTGTGTCTTATTTACCAACAATTATTAGTGTAAACAAGCCCCGCCCACACATTCTGAGTTTAATCCTGATTATTGCAGACTATGATAAACTCATCCAGTAACATGCACTCTGATGGGAGGGGCTTATTAGTTCAGCCAATCAGAGCAACTCTATCCAATAGTAGGCATCTTTATGACTGTGATATAGAGTCATAAGTACTGAGTGGTATAAAATGTCCTCTGGATGTCCTGTGAGGATTCTGTATTGAGGTGGTGTGTGTTCAAGTTCAGGTGGTGTGTTTGCATTAGTGGCAGTAAAAAAACATCAGATGATCGAATCAGATTATCAAAAGAAATTTAGCAAATTTAATAAACATTTTAGACGTATTTCATATTAAAATACATCTCAAACATTTGGACTGACTGTGCCTGTGTGCATGTGTGTGTATCTACACACATATCTACACACATATCTACACACATATCTACACATCTACAAGCAAGGCCAGAGCAGGTTGTACTTTTCGAGGAAGCTCAGGTCCTTCAACGTCTGCAACACCATTCTGTGGATCTTCTCTGAGTCTGTAGTGTCGAGTGTCATTTTCTGTTCTGAGACTAACATGAAGATGGCAGAGAGAAATAAACTAGACGAACGGATCCGGATGACTGGCTCTGTACTTGGCATGGAGCTGGAGCCAGTTCATCTTCTGCTGATGAGAAAAGGACGCTGTTGAAACTCCATTCAATCCTCAGCAACACTTTACAGTGTTATTGTACCAATTAATCAACCAATCAATCAATCAGTCAATCAATCAATTAACCAATTATTCGATTAATCAACCAATCACTCAATCAATCAGTCTAACAATCGATTAATTAATCACAATAGTATTAACGTCCATTAAAGTCACTTTTTTTACAGTATCTTTATTTATATTATTTATTTTTGCTACTTGTTTGTTTGTTTTTCTCTTTTATAATATTATTCTTTCTTTCTACATTTCTACTTCCATGTTTTTTTAATCTTAAATCTTGAATTGAATATGTGTGTGTGTGTGTGTGTGTGTGTGTGTGTGTGTGTGTGCAGCGGTTTACACACACTGCGGCTGTGTGTGGGTGGTGAAGGTTACAATGGTCTGAGGGTAACATTTTTCATGCTGTAGATCACATACAGGCTGTGCGGAGAAAGTAACGATCCATTAACTTTAATTAATATGAACACACTTTATATATTTATATTATTTATTTGTTCATATATTTATTTATTTATTTATTTATATATTTATATTATTTATTTATTTATTTCTATATTATGTATTTTACCCAGCCGGGAATAAGTGCTGTTCGCTTCAGGAGAAAACATATTTTATTTGTTGTCAGGCGGAATGTGAATGTTAAAGATTCTTTCCACTTATTGATTTTTATTGCCACGTTTCTACTTTTGAGGCATTAATGGTTTGTTACTGTACAAAATAAACATTAATAAAACATAAACATGTTTATTTTATTAGTTATTATTAAAGTCTAAAAACGTTTGAATATTTTTCGCTTTGTTTTTTGTCTTTGGATTTTTTGTTTGTGTTTTTTATGTTTAGTTTATAAATCTGTATAAACTCAGAGACAAAACTGACTTTATATATAAATTCTGATTGTGATCTTATGGTAGTGTTTTGATTGTGGTGATTGTGTCTTGTGTATATGGTAGTGATTGTGATCTTGTGGTAGTGATTGTGATCGTGTGGTAGTGATTGTGATCTTGTGGTAGTGATTGTGATCGTATGGTAGTGATTGTGATCTTGTGGTAGTGATTGTGATCGTTATGGTAGTGATTGTGATCTTGTGGTAGTGATTGTGATCGTATGGTAGTGATTGTGACGTTTGTATTGTGACTTGTAGTTAGTGATTGTGATCTTGTGGTAGTGATTGTGATCTTGTGTATGTGTGTGATCTTGTAGTGATTGTGATCTTGTAGTATGGTGATTTGAGGTAGTGATTGTGATCATATGGTAGTGATTGTGATCTTTTGTTGAGTTAGTGATTGTGATCTTGTGGTAGGATGATTGTGATCTTGTGGTAGTGAGTGTGATCGTATGGTAGTGATTGTGATCATATGGTAGTGGATTGTGATCTTGTATTAGTGATTGTGATCGTGTGGTAGTGATTGTGATCTTGTGGTAGTGATTGTGATCGTATGGTAGTGATTGTGATCATATGGTAGTGATTGTGATCTTGTGGTAGTGATTGTGATCTTGTGAAGGTTTCTTCCTATCTCATCTTAGGGAGTTTTCCTTGCCACCGTCGCCCCGGCTTGCTCATCAGGGACAAACTGATTTGTTTAATTCTGTTTTATAATTTCTTCAATTGTAAAGCTGCTTTGTGACAATCACCATTGTAAAAAAAGCGCTATACAAATAAAACTGAATTGAATTGAATCTTGTGGTAGTTATTGTGATCGTATGGTAGTGATTGTGATCTTGTAGTAGTGACTGTGATCTTGTGGTAGTGATGTGATGGTGCGTGATGGTAGTGATTGTGATCGTATGGTAGTGATTGTGATCATTTGGTAGTGATTGTGATCTTGTGGTAGTGATTGTGATCGTGTGGTAGTGATTGTGATCTTGTGGTAGTGATTGTGATCGTGTGGTAGTGATTGTGATCGTGTGGTAGTGATTGTGATCGTGTGGTAGTGATTGTGTATGTATTAATGAACAGATTGTTGTGTATTTTGTGTGTTTTTTTATGAAGTGTAAGTCAGTGAATGGGAGCTCGAATGTCAGAACTGACCACAAAGCAATTAAACATCTTTCCGGATCACTCAATCCACCTGTAGCTGCCCACCATCCTTCCCTCCTGCCTGCTCACACGCCCCTTCCCGCCTACTCTCTCTCCAAATCACCTGCCCCTCCCCATGAGTTAACTGCCCAACAACCTGCCCATCTATCTGCCCTACCAATTATTTCTCTTCCTTTGTGCCTGCTGTCTTTCTTTTATGTTGTTTTTTGTGAGGGGCGGCATGTTTATTTTTTCTTTTACATTTCTTTAACTGCAAAAATATTCCTTTCTTTCATTTTATCTTTTTTTTCTCTTCCTTATTTTTTCTTTCTTTCTTTCTTTCTCTTTTTCTTATTTCCTTTTTTCCTTTTTCTCCTTTCTTTTCTTCTTTCTTTCTATTTTTCTTTTATTTCTTTATTTCTTTTTTAAAATCTCTAACATACATTTGCTAACATTTTTTCTCTTCTTCTTTTTTCTTTCTCTCCGTTTTTCTTGTATCTGTAGTTGCTTTATTTAAATCAGCTGAATATGTATGCCGATCTTTCTTTCACTTGTGACAGAAGTGTGTATAATTAACTGTGATTTATAACTGCGAGTTTTCATTTAAGCCATTGATGACTTGGATTCCTGAACCTTTCATCTTCAGACACTCTTTTATTTCTCAGTATTATAATGTTTAAGCTAAAAGTCACTTCATTTCAACTGATCAGTGATTCAGGATCAAAAGTCTGAATGAAAAATTAACTTTAGGAATTGAATCTTTTCATTGTTAACAGGTTTGTCCAGAGTATGATGGGAAACTATAATCCAGTGTGGGGAACGGTCTGTGTGTGTGTGTGTGTGTGTGTGTGGCCTCAGCAGAGCGCCATAAAGTAACACCGGTGTGTTATAGACCGTGCGTGAGTATAGATTAATCCTCTACTAGTGCAACAGACACCAGAAGGAGTAATAAAGTGCATGAACAACATGTGTTAGTATATTAGTGTTATAGCAGTGTTATAGCAGTGTTATAGCAGTGTTATAGCAGTGTTATAGCAATATTAATCATGATAATGATGATGTTATTGTGCATTTAAATGAGTGTTTCATTAGCATACAGCTGAAATGTTATCTGAGCCTTATCACCAGCTCTCGCTTAAGACCCGCATTAAAGCAAAGCACTAGCCGCTCGCGCTCGCCGCTCGCGCTCGCCGCTAAACAACACACGCCGCTCGCGTCTCCATCGCGTCACCCAGAATCACGGCTCAAGTTTTGTTTGTTTGGGTTTGTTTGTTTTGCTTGCCTGTGGTTTTTAATTCATTGCGCTACCGTTCATCGAGAGACGGACCAGAACAGACATGACAGCGGTGAGAGAGTGTCACGATCAGCAGTAGAGCTGTGAAGGTGTTCTGGAACAGGAGCTCTGACAGGAGTGCAGCTGCACATCACAGCTTTTCATTAACGTTACTATGGTAACGACTCCTTTATTCCGCCACGATGCCACATTTAAAAGTCTGTTTTTTTTATGAACAGATCACAAAAAAGAAGTCTCCAGTGCCTAAACACCCCCCCACACACACACACAGACACACACACACTGCTCAGGTAACACTAGACAATGATGTTAACCTGCTGTTCTATATAAAACACCGTTATTTTTTTCTTTATTTACAGCAAACATCACAGTCAAAGTAGTGAAACACTGCTAGCACTATGTTCCGTATAAACAATGACGGGTGTGTATTTGTTACTGTGTTCTATACAACTGTTTAATAAATACTTACAGTCAATTCTACACTATTGTGTACTACAATACACTAAACTATTTAATATATATATATATATATATATATATATATATATATATATATATATATATATATATATTTCTATATTATACTACCTAGTATAATTCTAGTTCTACTACACCAGGGATGCCCCCAATGAGGAAAGTTCTAAGGGCTCACACACTTTAGGGGGCCCCCCAGAGATCTGTTTTATTAGTAGTAACAGTAGTAATGTAGCTGTATGTACTATTCATCTATAATATGCTTCTATTGCCATGATGATCACGATAATAACTGCACAGTTAAAATACATGGCATGTCCCATCTTTTACATTTAATGTCAGATTGCATGATCAGCTATGGTTTATATATTTATACATAATAATATAATATATCATTAATATATATTAATATTAATATATTATTAATTATATATAATATCAATCAATTATTTATTAAGCACATTTTTGCTGGCATTTAGCAGACACCCCTATGCTTATCATTATTTTTTTTGGATTAAGGGGCCTTTCTCAGGGGGCCCGGCAGTGGCAGCTGGGTGGTGCCAGGATTTGAACCCACAATCTTAAGTTCAGCATCTTAACCACTGAGCTTATTATGAGCTTATATTATTATTATTAATATATTATAGTAATTATAGTAATTATTATTATTATTTTTAATCATTATTATTATTAATTATTATTATTATTATTATTATTATTATTATTATTAAGGAGACTCCTCCAGTGGCCTACATGTGCACATCATTGTTGGCAGCGAGAGTGGGCGTGGCCTGTACTCGGAATAGGAGAAGGGCTGAGTAAAGTGGGCGTGGTTAATGATGGGCAGATTATGTGATGAGCAGCGCGGACTCGCAGGCAGTATAAATAGCGCTGTGCGTCCGCACTAACACTTCATTCAAGACTTAAGGAGAGACGCGTGAGGAGGATTTGCGCGATTATAGCAACCCTGACGCACAGAGTCGGGCACACACACACACACACACATCATACAGACCCACACATACCCTGAGGCGACCCTCTCTCCCCACACACACACACACACCGGAGGTTTGTGGAATAGTGAACATGCAAGGACGGGACGGATAATAAGACGCTTCACCTTTTGGATAACCTGGAAATTTGAACGCGCCTTTTGCGCACGGAGGAAAGAACAAGAGCGGCGGCGCGCGCAGGAATATATCCCCCTTTTCCTTCTCTTCGTACTTTCGTGCGCTTTATTTATTTATTTATTTATTTGCATTTTCCCGCATTCTTTGAAGCCTTCCTTCTACTTTTGGAATAGGAGCTTAATTTTTTTTAGGGGGAGGAATTATAACCCCGCTGGTGACCCGGCTGCCCCGCCACAGCATTTTGGGAAAATAATAAAAGGATGGCAGCCTGGTTCGCCTTTCTGATCGTGTGTCTCAGTGCGCTCCTAACGCAGGTAAAGAAATCATCTTCATCATCATCATCATCATCTTAATCATCTTTATTAGTTTGTAGAGTTTGTATTCCGGACAGTGTTGCAAAGCAGAAGAAGAAAAACTGGACGATGGATAATAATAATAATAATAATAATAATAATAATAATAATATGAATGATGGGAGATATCTTAATAAGCAGATACTGACTTGTCCAGTGTTACTGCACGAAAACACAAAGCTTTATCTCTTTTTTTCTCTTTGTTTGTTTGTTTGTTATAATTTTTGTTATTTGAGACTTTTACGCTATTTGAGCTGCAGAAACAGAAATACAAACATTAACCCTAAATTATATAAAAATAATAATAACAATAATAATAAAGCTGTAATACTACAATTGAATCCCAGAAATTTTAGATTTAATAATGAAACAGGAACAGTGAGTGTGTGTGTGTGTGTGTGTGTGTGTGTGTGTGTGTGTGTGTGTGTGTGTGTGTGTGTGTGTGCTGTTTGGTGCAGCTGTAAAGGATTAACTGGGGTTTTGTTTTTGTGTGTGTGCATATGTGTGTGTGTGTGTGTGTGTGTGTGTGTGTGTGTGTATTGTTTGTGTTTGTTAATTTGTTTTGGAAATCCTATAAAAAAAAGCAGTGTAACAATTCAGGCTGTCCGGATCAAAAGATAAATCAATGAACAAATTGGCAGTAAAGAAAAGGCTGTAGTGTGTGTGTGTGTGTGTGTGTGTAAATGATAAAAAAGACCTGAGGTTTGCATCTGCACTGTAAGGAGAGGTGTTTGAGTGTGTGAATCAGCTCTCAGGAGGATCACACTGCACGCTCAGTTGCTTCACCTTGTTAAAGCCATTAAGGAAAATATTTTCCGAACTTTTGGCATGTGGGTAGAAATTCCGAAGGTATCATGGCAGCTTTAAAAGGTCCATCAGATGTGCATTCGTGCACCATGTGACCACTAAAGCATCTTTTCTTTTGTTTTTCTGTATCATTATGTATACAGATATTGGGATCTGGTGTTTTCGAGCTCAATCTTCACGAGTTCAAGAATTTGAAAGATCTGCTGGCGAGCGGAACCTCGTGCAAACCCGACTGCAGGACTTTTTTCCGCGTTTGTCTGAAGAACTACCAGGTGACCGTGTCTCCGGGTGACTGCATCTTCGGCAGCGCCGTCACCCCGGTGTTGGGCTCTAGCTCGTTCAGAATAGAGAAAGGACACCTAAACACCCCCATACGCCTGCCCTTCAGCTTCGGATGGCCGGTAAGAGACAGAATTGTGTGTGAATATTGCACGGAACATAAAGCTGCAGAATGTTGCAGTACCGTGCGAAACACACACCTGCACTGCCGCATGAACTCCTAGCACCTGTTTATGGCTTTACTTTATAAATAGCTTTAATTAAGACATGTTTCTGACATTTTGTTCTTTAGGGATCATTTTCTTTAATTATTGAGGCCTGGTTTTCACCTCTAGAGGATCCACCTGTAGGTAAGTGCTTTAATCCACTAGAGGGCGACACTACTGTACACACTAATGCTTTACTGAAGTTTACAATATTTTAATATGTTATTAATAAAGGTCACGTCTGCTAAATATATATTTTATAATAATAATTGTCATTGAAAAGGATTTCTGGAGGTAAAAAGTGAGCAAGTTGCTGTTTTTTGGTAGCACACGTACAGCCGTGGAACTGCGCTTTCCTCCCGCTTCGAAAACACCTTCACGTTCTCATACTCGAATACAATTGGACTTCCTTTGGTGTATTTTTGGCGTGGGAAAGCGCAGAGGGCTTTGGTGAGAATACTCGACGCTTGCCAAAACCATCCGACGGCACTTTCCTGTATTTTACACCTTTCTGTGTCCCGCCCTTTGGAACGGGATAATAGCATGGGAATGTTTTTCGCTGCACATAAAGGAAAAGGAAATACTGGGGGGGGGGGGGGTGTATGTGTGTGTGTGTGTGTGTGTGTGTGTGTGTGTGTGTGTGTGTGTGTGTGTGTGTGTGAATTACATTCGACCTCGACTCAGACTCCATGACTGAGAGTGTGTAAAAAGCAGATTTCTGATATTCACAGATTGACGCTAATTGTTTTTTTTCCCTCTCTTTTCCTCCGTAGACTTAAACAACCCCGACTTACAGATAAGTTCTTTTCCCATCAAAAGACAGCTGGAAGTAGGGGCTGAGTGGTCTCAGGAAGTCCAAAGCGATCAGCAGACAGAGCTAAGGTATTCTTACCGGTTCATCTGCAATGAAAATTACTACGGAGACAGTTGTTCCAAAATATGCACGCCCAGGGACGACCGTTTTGGCCACTACAGCTGCAACCCAGACGGGCAGTTATCCTGTCTCCCCGGCTGGAAGGGGGAATACTGCGAAGAACGTAAGCAATCCGAGATCACCACGCACTGGCCTTTAGGAGACTCAGGGTCTGCTTTAGCACTTCATCTTTAGTGCTTCAATCCTGTACGCTTATTCAGGTGCCCCCCAGGGGCCTCTGGTTTGATCGCCTCCGACCTCATAACTTTTCTTTTCATTTTAAAGAAAAGATTTTCAGACGCTTAGCGCTCCTGGAGATCTGCTACGCTGCAGGGTTCATGCGTAGTTCCTCGCGCAGCACCTGAATCATATTCATCCAGGTGTTTCTGAAGTAGCTGGAAATGATTCGATCCAGATGCCCTGAAATGAAACTCGGAATGGCACAAGATTAATCGTTAGAGGCTCTGGATCCTTTTTCCTCTTTAACAATTGGTTGAAAAAAAGGTCTTTAATGCTTTACTACAAAACCTTTTTTTGCATCCAGAGATCTTTAAAACGTTCTACTGCTGAACTTCCCTCTTTTAAATTAAGCGCAGTTGAGCTGATCTTATTTCTAGCCTGCTAGTTTTCTAGTTCCTGCTAGTATTTCATGTTATTCAGGTTTTTATAATCAACGTATAACCAGAACTCGGATCAGACAACCAAATCGAACAGTCGCTATCGCTCGGCAACAGAAAACTCCGACTGTTAGATTAGTTGGTTTTGTTTTGGCCGTACGGACAAATTACGTTCAAAAGAATGAATCGAATATTATAACATGAAAGGTGATACAAACCGGTTTTTCTTTCCATTAAACAATAAAATACTCCCTCGTCTACTTTTAGGTAAATTTCCTGCATTCTGAATTGGCTTTTCTTCATGGCGTCTGGCTTCACCTGCCGCATCACCATGGAACGTTATGATGATTGTAGAGTTTTGTTGGTGGAGAATCTAACAAATTATATTCCACCTTAGACCCGTATCTGGGTCCCGGGCCGTAGTTTAGGGAACCCAGATCTACACTGTAAAAAGAAGGGGCACTAATCTGTAGGGGTGTTGTGTGGCTTGTCTTTCGTGCTTTTATTATGTAACACATAATTTGATAACAAAGGTACAGGTATATCAGGGACCCAAACCAGAGACGAGGACCAGTAGGGTTTAGAACCTCAAGGGTGCACTGGGAAAAAGCAAAATCTGGCAACCCAGCTTAGAACATGCCCAATATGTCAAGCCAGCTGCTTTCTCCAGCAGTCGTTAGGTTTAACGCCATTACCCAGAGCCCCATGCGGGTTACACAACCAGACGCTTAGGCTTCGGATCCGGTTTTGGTTCTGGGTTTGTCCTTTTCATGCATTTTGTCCTTGTGTTTTTGGATCCTTATAAAACACACAATGAGAATTACTGCGACTTTATCAGTGTGAAACTGAGGGTCAGTCTAAAGACAGAGCAGAAGCTGAAGCCCTGATATGAGTGGAAGCCCGGTGGTTAAGGTATTGGTATGCTGACCAGAAGCTGATGGGTTCAATTCCCAGCAGAACTAAACTCCCACAATAAACCCCACTGCACGGGTTCGAAACCATCAACTGCTGAGTTGGATAAATGAGATAAATTAGAGTTGCTACTTAAGGACGTTTGCCAGAAAAGTTTGTATTCTTTTGATAAGTTTGTTCTAAATTCGTGCTTTTGTGGAAGTAAAATGATCGACGAAGAATCAGGAATTTATAGAGGCGCGTGCGCTGAAGCCTTCGCTTATTACTGGGGAAACGGGATAAACTAGAGCGCGTGCTAGGTAATTTAATCCCCGGGCGAGCACGCGCCACGCTAATCGCGGCGTTATTATCCGACACGCGCCGCCGTTTGCGCGCGCTCTCATTGTGGCTCTGCGGCGTGACAGCTGCAAAATTACGGCTCGCGCGGCCTGATAACAACAATAACAGCAGCTGTCGGGTTTTTTTAATTGAGATTGAGCATCTGTTCCGGTCTAAAAAGCAGCACTTAATAAAGCGTCGGTGGGTCACCCAGAGACCAATTAAAATCCACGACGGCACGGACGCCTCATGGATTCTGTCCAATCAGGTGCTTCTAAATCAAAGAAGGGGGCGTGACCGTGTTAGTTCCGGCGACGGTATTGGGTTAGGAGCAGGTTCACGTCACAGAACCTGTCCAATCCATTCTGGAAATTCTGGACTATCGATATTTCTATAAAAAAAAATAATAATAATAAAAAATATTTCCAAATTGTAAAATAATTAGCAAAGATTCTCCCAAAACTTTCGGTTATAACGTTTGCATTATAAATAAATATATAAAAATGAATATCTTAGTAAAAGGTTGAAATGCTAAAAGGGCGTTGTCATGGTTACGGTGCGCCCGCGCGTGAGCCAGTTTTCCAGTATATAAATAGGTGAGAGGAGAAGCAGGAGGTTTCTCTAGTCCTCTTCATCAAAACACTAATAACTTTAATAACCTCCACTCCTCCGAATGGAGAACTTACACAAAGTACAAACAGCCCAAATGTGGTGAATTCATGTCAACACTTTGGTTTTATAACCCCAAAGTTTCGTTAATTGGTGTTTTTCAGCTGACATTTACGTTAAATTTAATTATGCGGCTGATCGCAAATTAATGGAACAAGTCGAAGCATGAAGTCGAGCGCTTGTTAAGTTATTAAGTTGAACAAAGAAGTTATGCTGTTAAACCTGCAAGTTCTGAGGTAAAAATAACGAGAATTTACCGTGAAATTATAAGGTTTAATCAAATCATGTTTGGGGATGTCGAATTTGATGCTAAACCATTAAACAATATGAAAACAGAGCAAATATTTGCTTACGAAATAAGCCCGAGCTTAGGAAGAACCCTAGTGCTAGCGTGTCAGTAACATTAGCTAACGATAGAAATCCTCTAGAACACTGCATCCCAACCTCCATTCGTCGGGGGACCCCCTTTTCCTCAGGAAAATAATTCAGGGCCCCTTCACATTTAACGATATTTTCGCTCTCGGTATTTCCTGCATTTGGTGTTTCCAGTATTGCTGCACTGCGACCGAATTGGTGGTCTCCTTGTCCCCTCCAGGGTCCAGTATGTCTCTGTCATTACTATCAGCTGCTGAGGGACAATCAGTGACACTCGCTCGATTTTGTAGAGGACCAATTACAAATTTGTCCATTTTTTGGTCAACCAGGGGATCATGGGTACAATTAACTAGTGCAATATGATGGTTCTCCTTAATGCTCCTCACTGATCAACACTTTTCACAATATGGACACGACCCCCTACAGAGCTCGCCTGTGGGTCAGGACCCCCTGCTGGGGACTGCTGCTCTACAATTGTTAGCTAATTATAGAAATTGTCCTATAGAATTTGTCCCATGCCCTTTTGCGGGGAGACTAGTGGAGGCAATTTGTGGTCCTAGGAATTGAACCCACGATCTTCCAGTCAGCAGATAAACACCTCAATCACTGGGCTACCACTTCAATCTAATGAAATCTTGTAACATTAAACAAATGATATCATTAACATAGAGAAAATATTTGAACAATGTTTGCTAATGTGTTTATTCGAGTTCTCTTCTGTCTTAACTTTGTAAACTTCTTTGCTCGTTACTTATATCGTTGGTCAGTCGAGATCTGCTCAGAGACGTTGTCGCAGGTGTTCTGGGATAAATTGCGCCACCCTTTCGCATTGAGATCATGTAATATTCGAAAATCAATTATCATATCACATTAATGATAAGAATAAAGTCATGCTAAATCTTGGTACTAGCTTACCATCAGCTATATATATGCAACTGAAGGACAGGGCTAGAACACAGCCCCAAATAACCGCTGATAGCATTACAGTCGTTCTTCCAGATGTTCACCTTAATAACAGCAGAGAAAATGATTTATTATAAGAGTTCCTATGTTACTAATCAATCTTTTTGTTTCCTTTCACAGCGATCTGCCTTAAAGGCTGCAGCGAAGCTAACGGGAACTGCTCCAGCCCTGGGGAGTGTGTGTAAGTATGCAAGATCAACATTTAACACTATTCAACGGATCCATATTTTAGATACACTTCAAAATTTTAGAAAAACGTTTTCTACAGCCATGCCGCGAATATTCCTTTTCTTTTGGGTTCCGTGTGTAACTAGCATTGTTGCGTGTTGCAGGTGCAGAGAGGGCTGGCAGGGAACGTTCTGCACCGAGTGTAGGAAGCACCCCGTGTGTAAGCATGGCACATGCCACAAGCCGTGGGATTGTCACTGTAAGGAAGGATGGGGAGGACTCCTCTGTGATCAAGGTGAGTCTGAATCCCAGCACGGGACAAGAACGAACCAACAGCTGATTACACACGCCGTTGATTAGTTACACCGCAAGATGACACTGAGCTCAGATTTTTGTTCACACATCTGTGTTATAGGAAATGTCCCCTATAGCACATTAATACTTTCTCTACAACAGATGTTTAGTGCCTTGTTAAAAAAAATAATAAAAAGATTACAATATAGAGGTCATATATATATATATATAAATACTCCAGGAATAAAGTCGAAATACTTTATTATCTAAAGTCAAAATTACAAGAATAGAGTCAAAATTATGGAAAGTGGAAAGTTGGAATACTTTGAGAATAAAGCTGATATCATAAGAATAAAGTTGAAATTACAAGAAAAAAGTCTTAATACGCCACCATCAAAGGTGAAATTACGAGAATAAAGTCTGAATACTTCTGAGTATTACATTTTATGATAGCATTGAAAATTGGGAATATTAAGAATATTTTCGGGTGGCTGGAACCGATTCATCTGCATTTCATATCGCAATACAAATGTTCACCCTAAGAACTCAGTTCAGTTTGCCGAGATTCTATTGTTTACGTATAAATGAAGAACTATAATGTAAACTGTTTACACAAACTCCTACCATGCAGGCGTAGGGTATCGTGACTAGCGCGTTGACTCTAGGTGGTTATTTAAGTCCTATCATTCACATTTGACACTAGATCTGAACTTCTGCACCCACCACAAGCCGTGCAAGAACGGAGCCACATGCACGAACACCGGGCAGGGCAGCTACACGTGCACATGCAGACCGGGCTACACCGGAGTCAACTGCGAGCTGGAAGTGCGTCACTGCGACAGCAACCCGTGCAGGAACCGAGGACACTGTGTGGTAAGTTGCACTGTAACTGGTGTCTTGGTGTGTATAGAGTCTGAAAGCGGTGATTGAGCGCTGTGCTAAAAGTCATGTATCTTTCAGGAGCTGGATAGCGGCTACACATGCACGTGTCTGCCAGGGTTCGAAGGCATAAACTGCGAGCACAGCCTCCTGACCTGCGCAGACATGCCCTGCTTTCAGGGTGGGAAGTGCCATGAAAAAGACAACGGTCGCAGCTATTTGTGCGACTGCCCTAAAGGATACACCGGACTCAACTGTGAGAAGAGGGTGGACAAATGTACGACTCTGCCGTGTGCTAACGGTACGTTACGTCCCCACCTGATGTTTAAGTGTGCTTGTGTGTTTTACCTGCATGTAACTGAACACCTGGTGCTCCACAGATGGCGCGTGTGTGATCCTGGCTGGCATCCGTATGTGCAGCTGTCGAGCAGGATTTACAGGCCAGCGCTGCGAGATCAACATCAACGACTGCGCCTCCAACCCCTGCGCTAACGGCGGCACCTGTCACGACGGCGTCAACGATTACACCTGCTCGTGCGCTGCTGGATACTCCGGGCGGAACTGCGAGCTCAACAGCGCCCCCTGCTCACCACAGAACATCTGCCTGAACGGTGGATCGTGCACCAGTGTCCCTGACAGTCCTCCCGTCTGCCTGTGTCCCGTCGGCTTCACGGGACCTCGCTGCAACTTCTTCACAGCCACGCATCCTGTGCAGCTGAACACCGAGTCTGATTTCCAGTGGGCCGCTGTGTCCCTGGGTGTAGGTTTGGTGGCGCTGCTCATCCTGGTGTGCATGGTGGCCATCGCTCTGCGCCATGTCCACAGGCAAGCGGCTGCCGAAAGGACTCACGACGCTATGAACAACCAGTCGGAGACGCAGAGGGACAACCTGATCCCTACGTCCCAGCTTAAGAACACCAACAAGAAGGTGGACCTGGAGGTGGACTGCGGGCAGGAGAAGTCCAATTACATTCTTAAGAACTACCATTTAGACTACAACTCGTCAAAGGAGTTTAAGGAAAGCCAAACGCAAGAGGATAAAAGTCACAAGTACGAAAAGTGTTTAGAAGACAAAATACCGTTAAGTAGAGTGTACAGGTGAGTCCAGGAGCCAAAAAAAACCCCTAATTATTATTCTCAAATTCTGTCTTCTGTTTTTAACAGCAAGTGTGTGATTTGTGTGTGCAGTGAAAAGCCCGAGTGTAGGATATCGACGATATGCTCCCCGAGAGACTCCATGTATCAGTCTGTGTTTGTAATAGCGGAGGAGAGACGCGAATGTGTCATAGCGACCGAGGTGAGAACAAACGATTGTCTGAACAAGCGAGAGAAAAAATTCAATATATACAAATAGACCAATGGATTATTATTCTTTTTTTTTCTTTTAGGTATAAACATTACCGGGAAAACAAAGATGGAGGATCTCGGAACGGGCGGAAAAACACAATCGAAGCAGAATTTTCTGGATTGTTTACAAAAAAACGAACTAAAAGACTGAAGAGGATTTTTTTTGCAATGTCCACTGCTGCTCTGAGAAACTTGAGGACGTAACAGATGAAGCTTGCTTTACTTGTACAGACGTGTACAGTCCTGGACGTTGTGTTTTCTTTTTTTCTCATCCCTACGGTATGGTTTTATGGTTTAATCCCTTTCAAGATTGGGAAAAAATGAAAGAAAAAAAGACTTTACACTGACTGAGTACCAGAGAGGGAAAAAAGTCTTTGAAACAGAGACGTGTCCCCTTCCTACATCACATCAATCAAGTGAGTGCTCGCTCGCTCTCTCACTCTCTCTCTCTCTCTCTCTTTCTCTCTGTGACTTTCCCTCTTCTCCTTTTCTCTCTCTCTCTCTTTTTCTCTCTCATTATCATAATCACAGACACGTCAACTGCCAACCATTTCCCTACGAAGGTTCCAGGGACTTCCAAACCTTCACAGCAGAATCGTTTCCCACTATGCAAGAAAAAAAGAAAGAAAGAAAAGGGAAGAAAAACACACTGATCTCTCGTCTCAGTCGTTCGTCTTCTTCAGGATCTCTCCAGATCATATGCAAGCCGAATCTCACAAAAAAGCCTTAAAAGAAAACAAGAAGAACGGAACGCTTGTCTCGTTTCCCCTTCATGGATTCATCACAGACTCTCACAACGGCACGTAGCAGCAGGAAGAAAGAGGGATTAAACAAGTGACTGCACACTGACCACCAAACCACCACTGACTGCCTATAAATGTAGACAGATAATGTAATTTTTGAGATAAATGATTATTTGCAGAGTTAATTTAATTACGCTCTTTATATGTTTTATACTATTATTTTTTGTATATAATGCATATTTATAAAAAAAAACCTCCAACAAACTGAAAAATAAAAAGCAATTCTTTCATCCAGTTGTTTTTTTATGTCACATTCAGAGAGAAAGATTTTAAGAAAAAAAAAAATCCCTCTCACCCTGTCACCCCCCCCCCCCCCCCCCCCCCCACCCCCCCCCCCCCCCCCCCCCCCCCCCCCCACCCGAACTCGTAAAATTGGCTTGAAATTTAAATCCGTTGCCTCGGTTACGGCCCCCTCGAGCTGGCGTAGTGCAGGGGGTGAAACAGATGCCCCCGGGGTGCAACCCTGCTCCTCCATAAAAACAGCGGCATATGCCACCCCTCTCACACTGTCGTCCGGCCTCACGTCAGAGCTTACACACACACGCGTAGCTTTTGGCGCCAACCACCCTGGAGTGTGTGTGTGTGTGTTTGTGTGTGTGTGTGTGTGTGTGTGTTCTGCCTTTGCCCCCCTCCTGTTTCTCGTAACCCGTAACAAAAGCCATGCATGTGGTCGTGTCCTGCGCAGATGGGCTTCAGGGGCGAAGCTGGCACCGCAAACAAAAACCCAAATAGCTCTGGGCTTTGGAAGGGAAAAAAAGTTTCATCGAGCAATCTGGAGCTCGAACCCGGGATTATTTATCACCGCTTTTCTGCACGGGTGGCGCAGGGTCACATGGGGCTCCACTTAACGCAGAAAAGGCCAGAGAGGTCGTCTGTTCTACAGGGGGGGGGGATTTAGACCCACCATTAAGAGTAAGAGGAGTGAAAAAAAGAGTGCACGTGTTTTATGTTTAGGCTTCGTGTCAAAGCCGGGACAATCACCTTCAGCGCAGGTCTGGGAAATTATTTAAGGCACTATCAGCAGTAAGAGATTCTCACACACACACACACACACACACTCAGCGTGTGAAAAGAATGCTAAAAAGAAAAGCAACAAGGTTAGCAAAGCGTTTCCGTCACATAACACTCGCTATCGCAGCAATTAGTCATGTGGTTAAGCTTTCGACCTGCAACCTGTTACATTATGTGTGTGTGTGTGTGCCCTGCTCTCTGGCCTCAGGGTCTCCATCACATGGCCAAGCATTCTCATTGTGTTATAATCACAGCATCCTGTTTGTGACCCAGTGACATCATTTCCTGCTTCCTTTCTGATTAAAAAATGCAGCACATGCCGGCGCAGGACGAGCGCGTTTCTCACGCAGCTTTTTCTGCACCGTTGTTCTTGTTGTTGTTGTTGACTTTTTCTGTCTCGGTTCACACGGATGCCCGTTTCCATACGCCGGATGGAAAACGGATTCATGAACCAGAAGTAGAACAAGCAGAAATGTCGTTGTTTTATATTATGATTTTATTATTATTATTGTGATTGTTGAGTGTTTCCTGTTCCACTTCCTGCATCCGGGACATTCCAAGCAAACAAACAGGAAGTGGATTTAACTGCTGATCTTTAGGATGCGCTTCAAATGAGTGAAACTTTCCTTTAGCCTGCAGCTTAAATTAATTAACACTAGAGGTCAGTAACATGCTCCCTGATAGACACACACACACAAACACACACACACACACACACACCTTTTATCTTTATACCTGGGAAACAGGCCACCATTTTTTTTCAGGCTACATTATTTGATACATTTTCAGTGATTTCAAACACTCGGATGACAGTAAAAGCCGCTAACACACACACACACACACACACACACACACACACACACACACTTTTTGCATTACATTACATTTCTCGCATTTGACAGATATTCTCATCCAGAGCAACTTACAATTATTTTATTTATACAACTTAGCAATTGGGGGGTTAAGGGCCTTACTCAGGGGCCCAACAATAGTAACTTGGTAACGGCAGTCCACCTGTTTCCACTACCCCATACTGTAGTAATCACACCAGCCCAAATTACCATAAAAATTAGTTTAATAGGCTTTTCTAGATTAGCATTAATTATTTAGTTACAATGTTAATTTTTTTAGCGTTACTTTTTAGTTTGGTATCAAATATTTTAGCTTTGTTTTAATTTTAGTTTATTTTCTATGTTAATTTATTTACTTTTGCATTATTTTGATATTTGGTGTTAAATATTTTTCAGTTTTAGGATCTTATCGTGAATATTTTTGTTATAGAGAAACAGAGAGAAACTTTTACAGAGACTGGAACAGAATTTGTGAAATTTTAACCGGATAGAAGCAAAATATTCAAAATATCACAAATGTTCGCTCTTTATTTTAAATATTTATTTGCCAATTTATCTATAAAATTTATCTATAAAATTTATCTATAAAATTTATCTATAAAATTTATAAAAAGACAAAACTGTTGTTTCTTATTTTAAAATTAGTTTTAATTATTTTATCAGTTTAATATTTATTAAGTAAAACAGCAGCATGTTGGACAAAAAAAAAGATATTTCACTTCTGTACATTTCACGGGGGCCCAACAGTGGCAACGTGGTGGTAATGAGAATAGAACCTATGATCTTCTGATCAGCAGTTTAACTCCTTAACTAAGCTACCACTTTTATATTTATCTTTGATTGTGTAAAGCTGCAAATAACACAAAACACAAATAACATGGAATTCAACTGAACATGTCCCTGCAGTCTATCCCAGCCGTCTCTGAAAGGGTGAAAGACAGGAGGGGGACACCCTGGACAGGTCACCAGTCCATCACAGGGCCACACACACACACACACACACATACACACTCACTCCTATGGACAATTTAGAATCACCAATCAATCTAACATACATGTTTTTGGACTGTTGCAGGAAACCGGAGAACCAGGAGTAAACACACACACACACACACACACACACACAGGGAGAACATACAAACTCCACACAGAAAGACCCCCTCAGGGGAATCGAACCCAGGACCTTCTTACTGTGAAAGTAAATTATTAAGGTGGCTTTAATGTTTTTTTTCTTTGACTGTTTTTCTTGTGATGCGCTACAGAAAGTAAAGTTTATTATGATTGTTATGATTATTATGATTATTACATGTAGGCGTAGTAACGATACATCTGGTGTTCTTATTTTGAGTAGAGCTTTAATTGAGCGTGAGTCTTTCAGTGTGTAACGTTTTATAATGAGTCACTTTGAGTAATTATGAGTAACTGAATAATAACTGAATTCCTGAACCTGGAACTTTTGACATGTTCCCTTAACCTAATTATAAAATAACCCTTAATTACCACACACACCTGTTCTGCTGGCGGTATGCCCCGTTTTATAGCCTGGGAGGGAATAGTTTCAGTGACAGGGCGTTCCAAAGTATAGCAACTTCCACCACATCGACAAGACTGACTTTTTTTATCGCTAAACTGGATAATCCACTGACCATGAGCGTTAGGGAAGTGGTGGCTCGGTGGTACAGCTGTTAGACTGCTAACTGGAAGACTGTGGGTTTGATTCACAGCATCAACAAATTAGCTGTTGGGCCCCTGAGCAAGGCCCTTAACCCCCAATAGCTCAGTTGTATAAATGACATAAACGTAAGTGGCTCTGGATGGAGGACGTCTACCGAATGCTGGAAACAGAAGGGTCAATAATTCTACTGCTTCTACTGTGCAGCTAAAACAAACATGTCAGTGCAAAAAACCTCTTCTTTCTGGCAGATATTTTACCTGCTGCTGTTGTTAGGCCAAAAGTTTGTGGACACCTCACCTGCACGCAGTTATTAAGAAGTTCTTTGTAAATTGTTATATGTATATGTTCTTCCTTTACTGGAACTGAGAGACTCAAACCCTGTCCCAGCAGGACAATGTCCCCATACACAAATCTCTGATCTTCATGAAGACATGCTGTGTTCTGATTGGAGTAGAAGAACTCTCATGTCCTGTACAGAATCCTGATTAAGACCTTTGGGATGAACTGGAACCCCGACTGAACCCCAGACCTCAACATTTACATTCACAGCATTCGACAGACGTCCTTATCCTGAGTGACTTACATTCATCTCTTACATACAGGTTAAGGGCCTTGCTCAGGGGCCCACTGTCATGGCTTGGTGGTATGAAGATTAGTGTGAATCCAACATTAAATGAGGAATTGTAAAATTATTGGCACCCTTTTATGGTGATGAAAACAGGAACAAGCAGGAAAATTGGCACCCCTGCGAACTCCTGCGTCACGGAGAGCGACATGTCCTGGTGGTCTGTGCCGTCATTGTGTTCTCACTCGATTGTGTGCGTCTGTTTTTGTTTAATCAGCGAGTCTGTGTACAGTTGTTGTTGTTGTTTTTGTTTTATTGTATTCAAAGGTTTATGTATTCTTCCCTACCACCATGTTGTCTCTGTTCTGTGGGTTTAGGATTTCCTGGTTTGACATCTGTCTGTTTTGTATGTGTATGTATGTGTGTCTCTGTGTGTGTGTGTGTGTGTGTGTGTGTGTGTGTGTGTGTGTGTGTAAATACTAGTCAATCTACTAAGCTGCTGTCTGTCTTTGCCCCGAAATCCTGCTGGAGGTCTTAATGTGTTTTTATGTATTCATGCTGAAATAAAACACACATTCAGGCTTTTACCTACACTACATGAGCAAAAGTATTGGGACACATGACTGTCACATCATCTGGTTGTTTTTTTTTTACATTCTATTTCGGTGTGTTTTACATTTACATTTACAGCATTTTATCCAAAGCGACTTACATTTATACAACTAGGCAATTGGGGGTTGAGGGCCTTGCTCAGGGGCCCAGCAGTGGTGGCTTGGTGGAGCTGGGTTTAAGACTTGTTACCACGTACAGAGACGTTCTAGATACCCGTGTGACTCAGAGTTTGTGAGGTAAAACACACTGAGGCGGGTGTGCCGGTGAGGCATCCAGCTAATATTGTTTTAACATCTATAAGTAGAAACACCTGTGGACTCATCAGCTGACGCTAGAGATCCAGTCGAGACATGTGTGTGTCTGGTGTGTGTGTTGTTATCGTGTATAATCTGAGTCAGGAACCCAGTGGAAGTCTTGCACACACACACCCTTTTCGGTATCGATCTGAGGCCACACTGATTTCAGTGTTTTTTGTTCGCGTTCTGTTTGGTGTGCTTCTTCTTGCTGTGGTCACATGATTACTGCTCGTTATTAGTGTGTTTTTTTTTGATAATCCGTGAATAAAATGTGAAAAACACCCGGATAAATATGGCGATTTACATGATTATTATTGTAGTACATTATGACACAATATCTTTTTTCAAGGTTTACAACGTTCTCATTTTAAATAACACTAATCAGCCATTATTTTGGTGCTATTCGGACGGTTTTTAGACAAACCTTAACTGAAGAGAGATCATCTTACGATGTTTTGGAGTTCTAATACAAACGTTCGAGCTAAAAAAGTATGTTTTTGTCTGAAAAGATATTTTTCAGATCTTGCAGAGCTGAAGAAACTGTAAGAACAGTGTGATGTTGTTGAAGCATTCATCCACAGCGTTGGTGTAAAAGAGTGATCAAACGAGTGAGCGACTCGGTTTCACTGCCCGAACGAGTTTTCCGGAATGTAACCCCATCGAAAGTCGAGGGTTGTTTGTGTTTTTCAGTTTAACACTGAAATTTAATAACTGATGCCACATTTTAACTCGTAACGTCTGTTTTGTGCTTTTTACTTGATCAATTTCTCCATCAAAGCAGGAAGCTGGTTCTTATTAACGTTCCAGTTTGAACCGTGTCCAGAGCCCAAAACGTTCACAGAACGCAATATGAACGTTTTTCTCAGTTCTCTACAAAAGGTTCAAAACAAAAGTTCTCTTCAACAAAATCTTGAAGCAGGAAGAAGGAGTCCACCAGCTGCTGTGTGTAGAGTGTACACATGGTCACGCTCCTGTCCTGCAGGGTCTCAGGTTACGCTGGAGAGAGTAAACACTGGAGAGTGGGAGCTCAGAGAAAGCTCGACACATCACACAGAAGTTTAAGGAGCTTACACAGGACCGGATGCTACCATGCCAGCTAATACTTCTATTTATAACTAATCTTATTTTAACTTAAAAGCAACCTGGGGTAAACGTAAGGAAGTGTGAAAGAGGGGCGAGGGGTAAGAGGGTTGTTTACCACACACTACAGCCGGGCAGAACTGGGAGAAAGGTTCAGGCTATTTATACTGAGGGTCAGATCCCGATCACAGAGCCGTACAGAACGGACGGACACTGTGTTTATTTACACGCTGTACTGTAACACTGAGGGCGTTTTGGGCAGCAGATTGCAAAACCAACCGCACCGTTCCTGCTCTCGAAAACAACAATGACTCAGTTGTGTGATATTTAACCCCAAATGTTGCTTATATTCTAACAGCAGAATGTCCTCGGATTTCAGCGTTTGTTGTGTTACTTTATTATTCTGATGAACTGTTATTTGTCTGAGGTTTTGTGATATCTTTTAGAACGGTTTTGTATATTATAGACCTGAGAACATTTACAACAATAAAATATCTACATTCTAAATTTTTTTATGTTTTTTATTAGCGCCACACAATATATTGCAATAAGGAAGTATTGTAAATATTGCGATAGTTTGCGCTAAATGCGCATTTAAAAAATACTTTAAAATAATGTCTTTCCAATGTTTCCAAAATATCCGACACGCTGATGTTAGTTAGCATTTACCAATCAAGACAAAACAATCAACAACAAGCGGCAAAGCTTTCATATTTTAGGCTGAAGGTGCCCACGGCTGCTGCTGCCCACGGTTCAGTGCCGAAGCAAAACAACACCTCGAAAATTTGCCAGCATTTGATTTCAGTCACCTGAAAATCAACTTCACTCGGCAGAAAAATCTTCAACCAGTTAAATGCGTTTAAAGAAACATATGTCGATTATATCGTTTTTCAAATATCAAATATTGCATTATTTAGCGCGCTGTTGCACATCGCATCTTTGTTCAATATCCTGCAACCGGTTTTCATTGCTAAGTTCATTCGAGAACAACACTGCGGTGTTGCTGGGCAAGTAGTGGACCAGAGATTAAAGTGTTGGGCTACTGTTTAAAGGTTGTATGTTCATCTTCCAGGACTACCGCTGTTGGGCCCCTAAGCAAGGCCCTTAACCCTCGAATGGCCATTTGTGTTAAAAAAAATAGGTAAATGTAAGTAACCCTGAATAACTGTGGCTGCTAAATGGAGCAGATTCGAGTAACTTCAAGTTAAATTTTCCTTAAAAAGTCTTTCTCCTCATGCTGCTGAGATAGCTGACACTGGAGACTCCTTCCACAAACCTATTTAAGGAGAAGCATCTTTACAAAACATTAACAATCAAAGAGGTAATTACCAAAGCTGTTAGTATTAGTTAGCGTCAGTGGTTAATGGTGGATTAAATTCCCAGCAAATGTAAACAATTTTAAATAAACTCTTCAGGGAAATGAATCAGTGTCTGTTTTTCACCCAAATGAGGACGGGTTCTCTGTTGAGTCTGGTTCCTCTCAAGGTTTCTTCCTATTTCCATCTCAGGGAGTTTTTTCCTTGCCACCGTCGCCCCCAGCTGCTCATCAGGGACTTCTGTCTCATTCTGTCTCATAATTTCTTCAATCACCATTGTAAAAAGCGCCAAACAAATAAAACTGAATTGAATTGACTAAACATGGAGAAATTATAAACACAAAGTAGAACATCGTGTGTAATTTTATTCAATAAACAATGACCAGAAAGCAACAGGAATTCTATACATTCGGGATGCAGAGGATAAACTTTAAACTCATGACTTCACAAGCAAGTCAGGGGTGACGGTGCGAGAGGTTAACCTAGAGTTTATATAAGCGTTTACTTTTTATAACAATTATAGAAGGAGTCTTTGTTATAGTCCGACATCTTTAGGACAGATGAGTGTGCCATGAGTATGTCAAGGAAAAGGAACACGTGGACATTCCACACAATTAAACGCTACAACAATGTAATGATAATAGTGTCCATGTTCTTTATAATAAATAAATTATTTTAATTGGATAAAAAGACAAACATACTTAGGGAATTAATCATCGTCCAGGTGATGTCAGTAATCTTACAGTCACTTTTTATAAGCTTGACAATCGTTGGACAATTATGGGTTCAATTCCCAGCACCACCAAGCTTATGGGCCCCTGAACAAGACCCTTAACCCGTAACAGCTCGAATGGAAAGATAATAAACGAATGTGAGTCTCTCTGGATAAGGGGTGTCTTCCAAATGCTTTAAATATGAAGTGAGTTTCTTCTTGTGGTGTTTTTATAAAACTGACCTGATTTCCTTCCCGAATCCTAAAGCCAAGTTTAAAATGATGGATGGAGTTGCTATAAGATTTACTCCAGTTTCTGGGCTTTATGGAACAAACACCGTTCACCGTGACAAACTAGAGCAAATACTTCGACTTACAGTGTGGCTCGGTTACTCAGTTGTGCTCCCCCCCATGGGCTTTAAATGTGTGTCAACGGTTATCAATACCACCCCGGTTCTTTGGGATCGTTGGCGGGTCCGTTTTGTTCTTGGGTTCCGGTAGTAACACACCTGAGGGCTGTGATAAAAAGGCTGTACAGTAGGGATTACCTGCCGCAAGTGGGTCAGTAACTAGAGCCTTGAATGAAAAAACTTAGACTGGTGGGGACTCCTCAGGGACCGGATTAATTACGCATAGCCTAAAAAGAACCGAAGCAGGAAATAAATCTGATACTCTACTGTAAAGTGTGTGTTCTTCTGATCTGATCTGTTCCTGAAGTTGGACAGTCGGACCAGAGCTTTTAATCCTACAGGAATTATTAGAAAACTAGACTCTTGAAAACACCAAAATAACCTTTACTTAAAGAACCTAGGCCATGACTCCACACTCTATACGTCCAACCCCACAACCCCCCCCGGGGAATCTCGGGTTTAATCCATCCTCTGAAGAACAGCGGCGAAAGTTAAACACGAAACCGACGGCAAAGCGGCAGGTTCTTATTTGCCAATTTGTGGCTAAACAAAAAAGACACTTTACTTAAACAAATTTCTGGATGCAAAATGTGAACCTCATTTCATTCAAATCCCTCGGCTGAATTGTCGTGTTTCTGAAACGTAACATTTACATTTCTGACATTTTGGCAGACGCCCTTATCCGGAGCGACTTACATTTCTTTTCACTATATAACTGAGAAACTAGGGGTTAGAGCCTTGCTCAGGGGCCCTGCGTTGGTAGCTTAGTGGTGCTGGGAATTGAACCCAGATCTTTTCATTAGCAGTCCAACACCTTAACCACTAGGCTAGGCCTTGCTCAGGGGCCCAGCGGTGGTAGCTTGGTGGTGCTGGGAATCCAACCCCGATCTTCATATTAGCATGCCAACACCTTAACCACAAGTTGCTGTCTGTCTGCTGATTAACACATAAAAAATCTACTTTCTGGGTTGATCTTACACACGGAACCAGAAGCCGATCTTATACGACTTCGGGAACAGGAGTGCCAACACATCACATGACACAGTCAGAATTAATTTACCGACACTGATTTTAGCGAGTGTTTTCTTATTCGGTTCTTATTGTAAAGCTGCTTTAACACAATCTTTACGATCACACTCTACGGCACATTTACACACAACAACAGACTTCAGATTAAGGGAGGAACCGGTAGAACCTGGAGGAATTCCTTTAGAGCGTAGGCAGAACATGCAAATGCCACACTTACGTACAGGGCAGAGACGGGACTCGAACCACTAACCCTGGAAGACAAAGGACGATTTTATGCGATGACTAATTTTTTTTTCGCAATTAAGTTGTTCACTAACTACAAAACTATTTTACGGGTACTAATAAATCAATTCCTCGAATCTGGTCACGTTCGGCTGCTTGTTGTTGTTTAGATTTTATACTTTTAAATTCGACTCTTCCCTTTTAGGGGTCTCCACAGCGAATCATCTGTTTCCACCCCCACCCTATTCTCTACATCCTCTTCACTCACACACACTAACTTCATGTCCTCGTTTATCTCATCCGTATACCTCCTCTCTGCTCTTCCTCTTTACCTTCTGCCCGGTAGCTTCATCTCTAACATCCTCCTACCGATATATTCACTGTCCCTCCTCTGGACATGTCCAGGATTTTATACTTTTAAATAATACACATTTATGGACCTAATTATAAGCTACATTCTTTGGATATTTATTACTTCATATCCTTTTCAATTCCTCAAAAATGAAACAAAAACATCTTCTCAGATGAACTGATGCAACACTTTCCCAGAACTTAATGTACCCTGAAACCAACATTTCAGGTTGCATCAGCCGGTTTGTATGATAATTACATGCAAAACCGCTCTGACTGACCAATAGAAAACAGAGGAAAAGCCTGACTGACCAATAGAGTCGCAGGAGCGGGCAGGTGACGTAGGGCCTGGTAACGCGCTTACAGAATATATGAGGAGGCGCGAGGGGCAGCTTTGTTACATCATCCGAACAGGGAAGAAGAGGTGAATTAGCTGCTAAGCTAATAAACGTACATTTTGTTTTGCTTTGATCTCGAGCCAAAGCCCGTAAGGCAAAAATGGCGTTTTAAGGCGATGAGGCGGCGACACTAATGCGACGGCATGCACCAGGCAAAATATTCAAACTATTCCATCTTCACAACTGCCAAGCAGTTGGGCTCTGCTACCGTACGCGGTATAGCGGTGAGCCAACCGATACCTCTACTGCTCTACCAGAGGTAGAAGCTAAAGCTAACCGGCGTTAGCCTGATTCTCTCTGAAACGGTTTCACATCTTTGCTATTTTTACATCATTTTTTTTTATAAAAAAAAAAAAAATGAAGCCTCATGACATCCTGGCGGGGAAAAGTAGCATGTGGATCTTCGGCTACGGTTCTCTGGTGTGGAAACCCGACTTTAAGTACAAGCGGAGCCTCGTCGGCTTCATCCGCGGATACAAGCGGCGCTTCTGGCACGGAGACAACTTCTACCGCGGCACTGACAAAACGGTAAGACGCGCGTCATTTCATTTCATTTTTATATATATAAATTATTAATAATATACACTTTTATTATTGTTTATTCAATTTTATCATTTTATATTTATTTATATCGTTTTAACGTATTTGTTTTTTCCCCCCCGTTTTTCTATGACAGCCTGGAAGAGTGGTGACGATCCTGGAAACGGATGACGTAAGTACCACTTCCGGTTTTTTATTTACAGGCAAAATAATCAGAGACATGACGTCATGGACGCTTAAGCAACATGTATTTAATTAAGATGTTATTGTGGAATTAAGAAAATATCTATGTAAAGCAGTGGGTATGATTGGAACAGAGGCTGGGAAAATAACGTTTTAATTATTTTAATTATAATGGCTTTGACACAGACTGCCTAAATCAGAGATTGTGGGTTTGAGTCCCATTTGGAAACCTGCAGAATAGCTGTCAATTTTCCCTTTTAAAGCAAGTGGTAGCTCGGTGGTTATGGTGTTTGATTGACTCACTGATCTTTATAATTGCGAGTTCAATTACCAGCATCACCAAGTTGCTACAGCTGGGCCCCTGAGCAAGGCCCTTAAACCCTCAGCTGTTTAAAAAAATGGATGAATGGCTCCTGCTAAAAATATCAATTATTTCAAATGCAAGCCAAAAAAAAAAAGTGAACAGTGATTGGCTGTTTGGATCGATAGTGAATTCTGAGCGGTTTCTACATGTGCAGCTTCTTTAAACGTTGTAGTTGAGTTTATAATCTAACGATGACTCCGTCTCTCTCGCCGCTGCAGGCGTGCACCTGGGGCGTGGCCTTCGAGGTGACAGGTTCTCAGATCGAGGAGTCTCTAGCCTACCTGAACGTCCGTGAATCTGAACGAGGAGGCTATATCACCCGGATGGTGGAGTTTGTCCCGCGTGACGAGAGCCAGCACTCGGTCCAGGCTCTCGTTTACATCGCCACAGAAGACAACCCCACCTACCTGGGTCCTGCCAGCACGGACCAGATCGCCGCGCAGATCGCCGTGTGCAAGGGAAGAAACGGCTACAACTTCGAGTACCTGCTCCGCCTGGCAGAGTTTATGAGGCAGAGCTGCCCGGAGGTCGACGACCCGCACCTGTTCTCCATCGAGAGGGCGTGTCTCGCCATCTTTAAACCTTTACTGTTAGCAGCCAAACAGCATGTAACCGCTTTAAACTGAAACGCAAGCTGTAAAACTCGTATGTTGAACCTCGTTGTACTGTAAGGTGTAGATTTAATTTGCTCTCGCTGAGCGACGGCTGTATGACACATACCTCCACTTCAAAACATTCTGTTTAACTTACACTCCGAACCGGAGTCCGTTCTCCAGTTCACAGAAACTGTTATGTTGTAAATGGAAACTTGGTTAATTGTTGAATAAATGTTTTAAATGTGATTGTGTGTGTTTGCTTTCTTTACACGTCAGTGCTGTTGGGTTCTGAACTGTGATTGGTGGAAAGGGGTTGATAAATTTTCTATAATAGAAACAGCTCTTGATCATGTGAGGATTAAATGTTCATTAATCAGGACTTCACAGTAACACAATGCACACTGAGATACGAGATGTTTTAGCATTAGGGTTTCCTTCCCTTAAAATACACGATTAAGATGGGATGGTGTATTCAGGTTCTGCAGTGTTCATGCCAACCATCCCACCCACGGGCTTGTGCTAGTCTTCCTCTGATTGGCTAATACTATTCACTATCATCAGTTTAATTTTAGACACGAGGCATCAGAGTCAAAGATGGCGGGTCTGTTTGTGACGCTCTGCAGCGCCGGTCAATTTAAAATGATGGGAAAATTATAATTTTTTAATTAAGGCTGATGTGTACAGTGAGAGACACCGACCTAAACATTGAGTTCTATATGAGACAAATATTCTTAAAATACTTAATATCAGCCTATGTAAAGAAAATAAACTGTGTGTATATACACACACACACAGTGGTATCTTGACTTATGAGTGTCCCAACTAACTATTTTTTTCGAGATACGAGTCGTCTCTCTGCCGATTTTTTAGCTTTGAGTTGTGAGCCGAAATTCGGGTTACGAGCTTCAGACCCCCAACCGCTAGTTAGCGAACACCACAGTAAACCCCGTAACATCCGCCCAGCGTCCCGTGTGTCACTCGATAGCTAGTCAGACCTGCGCGTTAGCAAGTGGAGTCGTCTGATCTCCAAGGTAAACGCTGCGCATTATACTTAATAAAACCAGTTTATTCCAGTACAGCCTATTCTAGTGTTTTTATACTATATTCAGTATTTATATGTTTATTTTTCTTATTTAAAAACATGTAACAAATAAAAATTGCTGTGTGTTTTTGGGGACCCGGAACGAATTAATGGCATTTCAGTTCATTTCAATATGAAAATTGATTTGACATACGAGTAATTTAAGTTCCGAGCTCCGACACCGAAGTCAGGGCAGCGCTGTATTTATATAATAGTTAAGTTATGGAGCTGCTACTTTATTAATATAATATTAATAATTATGTGTTAGGACAATCTGTCCTTTTTTGTTTTTTGCTTATTAAAAATAATAAAAATATATATTTTATTGATGTGGGTGGGTTGGTTTGGTGTCATAAACCTGCTTATGTCGGTGTTCCGCACTATTATAAACACTGCCTTAAATAAATGATGTGCTGTTATGCGTCTAAAAAACTCAGACATTAAAATGATTTGTAATTTTTTATTATTATTATAATTACAGATGTCCTCCATGTTAGTAAAACGCTTTTCTTCCTGTCGTATGTACACAGTGACCTATAAAAATAGACGAGTATTATGGGAAGAACGTCGTGGAGAGCGAGACCGGACGCGGTGTTTACACACTGGACCAATAATCACGCTCGAGAAACAAAACAAGCCCCTCCCACTTCACTCCAAAAACCCCACCCCCCAAACCCCCACCGGTGCCACAGAAACGCTGCGATATTTAATATTTAAAGGGTTAAAAATAAACAACTGCAATTTACAGTTAGCACAATTCTTCATAAATTAACACTTTTTTTTCTTAAACTTAAAGTATAATACATTCCATCCAGGGCTGAATTACATCCCATAATCACTGGAGAAGTGCATTTTTTAAATTCTTTTTTTAATTGTAAAGCAGCATCACATTCACACCTTCATTTTAAAGAAAACAATTAAATAAAAATGAGAAATGTCCTGGTCGCGGGTGGGATTGTTATAATCTGGCGGCTCTGAAGTCGCTTCATTAAGAGATAATCGATGTTTGCAATTGTTTGTTCTTTTATAATCTTTGATTATTAAAAAAAAGGTTTTATTTCCTGTTCCTGGAACGTATTTACATATTTTGTCCTAAACAACAGGAGAGGTGAAAAAAAAGAGAAATTGCATGCCGGTGTTGATAAACGGGTGAATGGATGGAAGGATAAATGACTGAAGTGCAAATCTTCCAGCGTCGTGTAAAAGAACAGAATCAGAAATCGTAAATCCGTAAAACTAAAACTTCACAGTGGCTGTTGAAATGAACTTTTCCCCCCCCCCGTGTAGGAAAATGGTGGACTAAAATTACTGGCCGTTCGACAGTGAGAACCTCCACCTGGTCCTGCTGCTACCGTCCTCCAGCATGGCCGCTCGGAGCTTTGCCTCTTTTAGAGGAAACGTGAAGGACGTGCGGCGAGCTGCCGTGTGGGAAAAGCTGAGCACCCGAGCCCAGGATGGAGGCTTTAGCCTGTGTGGAGGACGTACCCATGGGGACGAGCGCTGCTGAGGGGGACGAGCGAGCGATCGCAGGCTGCAAGGAGCCTGAAGTAGCAGCAGCAGCAGCAGCCGCAGCAGAGATACCTGAGAAAGAAAAACACAAATATAATAATAATAAAGCGAATCAGAAAAACAGAAGTCAGATACAGAGGAACATGAAGGTGAGTTCTGGATTCTGATTGGTCAGCAGGTCTATCATTCCTGTAATGGTGGAATTTAGCGTCACTGAGACAATTTCTGAATGTCTGGCTTAAATGTCATAGATATTACTGCGAAAGTTAGTATCAGTTTTTATCATTTCCACTTCCTGTTTAATTCTGTTTAAATGTATTTTCCAAATTTAATCCAAATAATTTTACTGAACACATTTTATTCTTTCACCCAAATTTTCAGATTTTTTTCTGAATGTTCATTAGGAGGTTAAGGTGTTGGACTGATACCAAAAAGACCGTGTTTTGATTCCCAGTACCACCAGGACACCACTGTAAGCAAGGGGCCCAACCCCCAATTGTTATATAAATATATAGTTATATAAATGAGATAAATTTAAGACGCTTTGGATAAAAACATCAAATTCTGTAGCTGCTAATGTTCCATATCTTAAGTTAACTTCTGCTCATCCTGTCTTTATGTTGTCCTGTCTTTATCTCCACTCTCGGGATGTCTGATGTTTACTTGGATTTTTCCTCTCGTTTCTGATGTTTATTGTAAAGGTGTCTCCGAGTTCTGGAAAGGTGCTATACAAATAAAACTGCTGAAATGAATAATAATAATAATAATAATAATAATAATAATACTAATCAAACATCTAATTCTGCCCTTTAAACTGTTACAGATCAAATCTAGCAGAACCCTGTGATTGTGGTTAATTAGAGGGTTTAAACAAACGAAGCGGTTCGGAACCACCGGTTTACAGCATACAGCCATTTACAGCGGCTTTCTACTGCCAGTTTATTCATTTCCATTAAATTGTAATTAATATAGATTTTATGCACTTTCGCAATCACGTATGTTGTGTTTGAGTGGATTGGAACAAAATAAAAGTAAACTTAAAAACATAAAAATGTAATTCTGAAGATAGAAATATGAGTTTTTATTGCGGTAGTACATCCTATTCATGTTTCCATTAGAGATTTTGCTATATATTAACTATAGTCAAGTTATGACCTTATGCTAATGTCAATTAGCTCAGCTCATCTGGTGCAGGGCCAGCTTTCTGTTTGATGTTTGCCCCGCCCACCTGCATGATGTCACACCAGTAATGGCATTCCATTTTAATTATGTGGTCTTGCAATAAGGATGTTTATTTTTACTTATCAGGTGAGAAAATAAACGCAATGTTGTTAAACTGTCCTATTGTACCGTATGTCCCGATTACCCATAATTCACTCAAACAGCTCGTTTAAAAACAATCTGACAAAAATGGATTTTGTTTCCTGTTTTCCATGATTTCCATATTTATTTTGTTATTTCGTGAGAGGTCTCCGGTGTCATATAAGTAAAAGGGTTTTTTTAATCCTAGTTAATGAGCTATAAAACTAACTAGCTTTTGATTTTTCTTGTCTCTGTTGCCCAGCTAACCTTTGGACACGCTGTATCCGTATGCGGCGTACGCTGCAGCTGAGGCAGCTGCCGCTCCGGCCATCGCTCCAGCCATCGCCGCTGCGCTCCCAGCCGTCGACTTCCTCCCTCGACCCTTCCTGCTCTGGCCTTTTCCACCACTTCCCGATCCTTTGGGTCGTCCTCGGCTCCGGGAGGCTCGTCCTCTGCCTGGACTCGACACGTCGACAGAAGAAACACCTGCAGGACAAACGCAGACCAACATCAGCTGAATGTGTTTGGGAAAAAAACCCTTTCGTTTAATATATAAATAAAACATAAATGTTGGATAGAAACTCAATGATGTGGACAGGAAGTTAGAGAAATGTTAGAATAAAAAGTGTGTCGGCTTTTAACCTGTTTTAAAAAATATGTAAAGGTGATTAAACAGAAGTCTTTTGCATGTTGTACCTGATAAACCTGATGGCTCATAAAACGATTATTTACACTTCTGGTGTATGTTAGACACTTTTATCCAGAGCGACTTACATTTACCTTGTTTTTCCTAACCAACTGATCTGTTGTGGGTTAAGGGGCCTTGCCCCGAGGCCCAGCAGGGGCCCCTTTTGATTAGCAGTCCAACATTCGAATCACTAAGTTACCACTTCCCCAAAAGAGGTCAGTGGACACTGATACCGATACCGATTATTCCCATGATGATGTGACCGATAAGCGATAAGCAGAACCGATATTTATTGATTGCTTTGCTTTTGTTTTTGAGCCGATAATAACAAAAGTACTAAACTGAACAAACATTATTATTTTATAACCCTGTCAATAATTTATTTCCTCACAGAAAACACAACCAAACAACTTTTATTACTACAGTGATATAATCAGATTTATTAAAATAATAATATAGTATAAAAAATACAAGTGAATGAAATTCTTTTCCAAACAATCAGAATTAATATAAGCTGTTACTGTAATGTGGTTTAGTCTCCCAGTGAGGTAATTAGTGTTGTAGTGAAGGCCACTGTATGTTAAACTATAGCGTTAAACCAGGTTGTTTTTTAGCAGCTGAAGGTGACTCGTCTCTCCGAACGGTGCAGTGCTGTAATGGTGGTTATATGAACATTTTTAAAGCGCATATCGGTGGACTCAATATTACAAAACCCGATATCCGCTAATGTAAACGTTTAAATATTGGTAAGGATATTGGTAAAAAAAACGATTATCGGTCGATCTCCTGTAATTATCGTATGCTTAGTATTAAATTCACTGAGGCCCTGATTTCGAAGTTTAGCATGACGTTAATTACCCCAATGAGCCAATCAATACTATTAATTTCTGCAAAGAAAATTGACAATGTATATGTTACCTGCAAAACATTTATCTCATAGTGTAAAATTATTGTGTTTTTGGATTTAGAAAATAGAAGACTTTATGGATTCAAGGATTTATGATAAAGGTATATTTTTCATTCCGTCTGTCTGTCCTTGTTTACATCATTTCGTTTTGGTAACGTGCCGAGTCGGCTCTTTAATCAGGTTGATTGGTTTTGTCTGGTCACAAGCGCAGGAATTTGAGCGCAGGAATTTGAGCGCAGGAATTTGAGCGCAGGAATTTGAGCGCAGGAATTCAGCTGTGTGCAGCTGCTGTAATCTATTTCTCCAGATTGAAGCTCCGCACAGCCGCATGCGAGTCCTACATTAACCTGTCTGGCTCCAAGCCCGCGTCCTGAGAGAAGCTAAACTAAACACAGAACTGTGGAGGAGGAATTCACTGAGGGACAAAAAGCATTATGATGTTTGAGTTTATCCTGGAGGAGAAAGACAGCTGGATCTTCTGCTAATCTTTCCATTAGACGGGAATCTGAAGTATTCAGGACCAGAAATAAGATAGTGATAACATGACTCTGAATCAACTCTATTTGATTCTGAATCGACTCAATCATTTAAAGTGAATCAAATGTGTCACATGTTTTTGGAAAGCCATGTGAGATGAATACAAGCAGGTCTTTTTTATAGTTTATTATTTTTGGAGTGCGAGCGCTGCGCTCTGTGAGCTCGAGGGATTTTTGTGATCGAATTTCTGACCAATCAACATGTTAGTTTGGTTGGTTTGTTTGTTTAATTATACACAACCTGAAACCTATTTTAGATAAGTCTGAGCTCAGGGACTCACTCCAATCTCACCCCAAAATTTCTTTCAACTTTATCTACAGACGATAATTTAAACAGAGCAATAATAAAATAAACCGATCGGAAGATTGTAGACTGAATATCAGATACATTAGCGGAGGAAATTTGCATATCAAACCTGAGTGAGCAGATCTGTGTCTGATATTAATATCCTCAATTTGCATGATTAACATTTTCTGTCTGTCTGTCTATCTAACTGTGTGTCTGCCCATCTATCTGTCTCTGTCTTTTCTGTCTAACTATCTATCTTTTTGTCAGTCTGTCTATCAATTTATCTGTGCATCTGCTATCTATCCATCCATCCATCTATCTATCTATCCATCCATTTGTCTATCTGTTAAATAAAGGTGTTTTTTTTAGTTCTTGTGGGTTTTTTTCCCTCACCGTTCATGTTGTCTGAGACGGAACCGGTTCCGGAGGCGGGGGAGTTGGTGGGCAGCGGTTCGTCCACGATAACCAGCATGTCGCTGCTGCTCTCATCGGCTGGTAGAGAACCGGGCTGCAGCTCACTGCTCAGGGAGACCTGCACAAACCATCAGCGTTCGACTCACTGACGTTCTGCTGGAACACTTTATCATCAACATCCACCTTAAAGTTACACTGATACAGAGACTGGTGGTGTTCTACCTACTGTATGTTCTACCAGTTCTACTGTGTGTGTGGTGTGTGTGTGTGTGGTGTGTGATGGTCTCACCTCGCTGAAGGGGCTGGGCATGGCCGACTCCATGTCCACACTGATGAAGGAGTCCTCGCCGTCCGCCGACAGGTTGGAGTTCTCCGCTGAGGGAGCGTAAGGAATCACCAGATTCACACCGTCCTTCTTCTTCTTCACCGTCTCCACATCCTCCTCCTTTCTCCTCTACACACACACACACACACACACAACAACCTCAGGATACACATAACTGCATGTATAGACATAGGGATGTGTGGGTGAGGTGTGTGTGAGGTGCATATGAGATGTGTATAAGGTGTGTGTGAGGTGTGTACAAGATGTGTATAAGATGTGCATGAGGTGTGTATAAGTTGTGTATAAGGTGTGTGTGAGTTGTGTACAAAATATGTATAAGGTATATGTATGTAAGTTGTATAAGGTATATGTATGTAAGTTTGAGAGGGGTGTGCGAGATGTGTATAAGGTGTGTGTGGTGTGTGAGGGGTGTAAAGTGTGTGTGAGGGGTATAAAAGGTGTGTGTGTGGTGGTGTGTAGGTGTGTGTGTGAGGGGTGTATAAGGTGTGTGTGAGGTGTGTGGAGGTGTAAAGTGTGTGTGAGGGGTGTATAAGGTGTGGGTGTTGTGTGTGTGTGTGGGGTGTATAAGGTGTGTTTTGAGGGGTGTATAAGGTGTGTGTGTGTGTGTGGGGTGTATAGGTGTGTGTGTGTGTGTGGGGGTGCTATGAAGGTGTGTGTGTGTGTGGTGTGTGAGGGGTGTAAAGTGTGTGTGAGGGGTGTATAAGGTGTGTGTGTGTGTGTGTATAAGGTGTGTGTGAAGGGTGTATGTGGTTGTGTAAAGTGTGTGTGAGGGGTGTATAAAGGTGTGTGTGGGTGTGTGTGTGTGTGTGTGTATGTGTGTTTTTCTTACTTTCTCAGCGTATTTTTCTCTTTTCCTCTTTCGGTCTTTGACTTTGCTGCTCTCCTCCTGCTGCCGTTTCTCCTCCTGCCTTAACCGAACTGCACAAATACCCCAGTGTTCATTACTGCCCCTCAAATCAATGCATTTCTCTCATTTATTACCACACGCTTTTATATATATGTGTGTGTGTGTGTGTGTGTGTGTGTGTAGTATAAATATTTTCTCTTGAGAATTCTGCAATAAAAGCTGAACTCACGTTTTTTCTCCAGCTCCTCGTCATCCAGCAGTAAACTCACCACCTCTTTGGGCTTCAGAGTGTCGGGCTTAAAGTTTCCTCCTGAAATCACCATCTTCTGAATCTGAGGCACAGAAACCAGAGAAAAAGAAGAACAGAAATGAAATATCAGTAAATATTTTATTGATTTATGGTCGTATTTGTTTTATATACAGTAAAACCTGAAACACTGGCGAGGTTCGGTTCTAGAACCCGCCGCCGATCAGGAGGAAACGCTAATATTTCACTAAAAATTATAATAAATGCTTATTTTTGAGGGTTTAAAGCGTAAATATGACCCGAATTCTGCTCCGAAAGCACTTTAAAAGTTAGCTTAATCCATTAACCTTAAAAAAGAAATAAATAGTTGACGTAAAAATACAGGACAGTGTCGTCTAATGGGTATTTACACACCGGGGTATTTACAGCAGGGTGGATTAATATTACCCCTTTACCCCCGTTTTCTTTTGCACTCACAGTAAAGTAAAACCACGTAACGAACGGGACGGTGAACTTAATGACTGACGTTTTCTTTGTCTTCGTCAGGAAGGTCAACTAGGTAAAGTTCATACGTCACCGGAGGCGTATAACCCAAAACCCGGGTAGAATTCTATAAAATAAATAAATAAATAAAAGAAAAAGCTATCATTACAATATATATATATATAAGCATCATTTAAAATATATAATATATAAAAAGATAAAAAGATAAACAGCACTTTCTGTTTGTTCTGTTCAGTGGCTCTTTGTTGTTTGTTGTTGTGTGTAATTGTGTGTTGTTTTGTGTAGCACCATGCGGTCCTGGAGGATCGTTGTTTCATTTCACTGTGTACTGCGTTTGCTATATATAATAAAGCTTTTTGAACTTGGACCAAAAAATAATACAAAAAGCATTTTTACGTTTTCAGAATTTCTTATTTATTTTCAACAGTAAAATTTTCACTTAACCCTGAAATGTCTTTAAACTAAATGAGGACATTCTCTCACACACAGTGCAGTTTTTTAGAAAAGCTACCGTAAAGTCAGCTGATTCTCAGAATGAGCTGTGAAAGTCTGGAGGGAGCGGGGAATGGACATGTGTGTACGGCGTTTTTAATGAATGAATGAGATTCGGCTCCAGCTTTAAATAAAAGAAACTGTTTTCCTACCTCGCTTTTCTCCTTGGCACGCTGGAGGATCCGCTCCTCGATGGTGCCTTTACAGATGAGGCGGTAGACTGTGACCTGCTTGGTCTGACCCAGTCTGTGAGCTCGGTCCATGGCCTGCTGATCCACCGTAGGGTTCCAGTCGCTGTCGTAGAAAATCACCTGCACGCCAACAGAAGACCTCCCGTCAACACCACCAACTCTCCTTCCACACACACATCACTACCAATGGATAGCGATTCGCATTAAATGCTGTTAACTATGCTAATAAAATATTCCGTAAAAAAAGTTATTTATTTCAATAATATGCAAATTAGTTCACTTCTTTTTTCTTGTAACTGTAAATGTCTTTATTATTTTGTCACATTTACTTTTTTACAGCAGAGTGAAATTTGTTTCTTAGTAAGTTGGTGGTCAGAGCGCAGGGTTAGCTATGATACAGCGCCCCCTTGAGCAGGAAGCGTTAACAGTGGCTGGCTGGCGGTGGTGGGGCTTGAACCCAGGTCTTCCTGATCTTCAGTACAACAACTCAGGTTGTTGGTGGTGGGGCTTGAACCCAGGTCAGCGCCGTAACCATTTGAGCCACCACTGCTCCTTCCTGAGTGTGAGAGGTCAGTAATGTGTTATGGACAGTCGTAGACCAAACGGTGAGATCGTCAAACAGAGGATTGGGGTTAAAACCCTTGCATTGGGCCCCTGAGCAAGGCCCTTAACCCCTCTCTGCTCCAGGGGTGTTGTTTTATGGCTGACCCTGGACTCTGACCCCAACTTCACTGCAGTATTGATATTTTTTTTTTACTCTTCTTCAGCATTTATATTATTTTGTTCTTTATTATTTATTTTTGTTTTGCTCTATGAAATATTTTTCTTGTTTTTCTGTAGTATTTTTCCGCCATTCTTTCATCTTCTTACTGTTAAAATTGCTACTTATTATAATTTATATCATTTATTCTGTCTTTTATCCTTCCGTATTCTCGGGTTCGGGTTTAAACCCACAGCGTCTTCACGTCCTGTAGAGTTTAATTTGACATGAATTGATTTCAGTTTGCAGTTTAAAGGTTACTGCAGATATTCTGCTGCTATCAGGAGAACCAGATGTTCCAGAACAAGACGTTCCAGCAGAACGGCAGGACAGAGAACCTGAGTGATAAGAGGAGAGAAACAGACAGTGTGTGTGTGTGTGTGTGTGTGTGTGTGTGTGTGTTTGAGCATCTCACCGTGTCTGCAGCGGTTAGATTTATCCCCAAACCTCCGGCTCTAGTGCTGAGGAGAAACACGAAAATATCCGTCCTGCGAATAGAAGATAGAAAAAACAAAGAGAGAGAGAGACAAAATCAGACACTTTATTTAATACTCCCCCAACACACACACACACACACACACACACACACACACACTGCACTAAATGAGAAGCAGACGGCGATGAGGAGATAATGCAAACCAGAGACACACAGGGAGGTCGAACATCACGGCACATCACAGAACGAGTTCTGAACTTCAGCCAGAGAGAGAAAGAGAGAGAGAGAGAGAGAGAGAGAGAGAGATGCGAGACAGAGAGAGAGAGAGAGAGAGAGAGCGAGAGAGGGAGAGAGAGAGAGAGAGAGGGAGAGAGAGAGAGAGAGAGAGAGAGAGAGAGAGAGAGAGAGAGAGAGAGACAGGGAGAGAGAGAGAGAGAGAGAGAGAGAGAGACAGAGGAGAGAGAGAGAGAGAGAGACGAGAGAGAGCGAGAGAGAGAGAGAGAGAGAGGCAGGGAGAGAGAGAGAGAGAGAGAGAGAGAGAGAGAGAGAGAGAGAGAGAGAGAGAGAGAGAGAGAGAGAGAGAGAGAGAGGAGAGAGAGAGAGGGAGAGAGAGAGAGAGAGAGAGAGAGGAGAGAGAGAGAGAGAGAGAGAGAGAGAGAGAGAGAGAGAGAGAGAGAGAGAGAGGGAGAGAGAGAGAGAGAGAGAGAGAGAGAGCGAGAGAGAGAGGAGGAGACGAGGCGGAGGAGGGAGAGAGGAGGAGAGAGGGAGAGGACAGGGAGAGGGAGCGCAGAAGAGAGAAAGAAGAGCAGGGAGAGAGATACAGACAGACAAAAAAGAGATAGGGTAAAAGAGAGTGAGAGAGACAAACAGACAGAGTGAGAGAGAAATAGATAGAGAGAGAGAGAGAGAAATACAGACAGACAGACAGAAAGAGTGACAGCGAAATAGTGCAGGAGAGACAGACAGACAGGCACTGTAAAAGAAAGAAACAGAACGAGAGAGATATACAGAAAGAGACATGTACAAGGAAAGAAAAAGTGAGATAGAAAGACAGACACACAGAGACAAGAAGACATATGAGAGAGACAGACAGGGAGAGAGAGAGACAAACCACTGACCGGCTCTGGAAGTCTGCCACCATGTCACGACGCTCTGAGATCTTGGATGAACCATCAAGTCGCATGTATGTGTGTTTTCGGTAGACCATGTACTCCTGAGAAAACACAAACCAGTGATACTGCATTAAAGTTCATCAGAAACTCTGTGTGTGTGTGTGTGTGTGTGTGTGTGTGTGTGTGTGTGTGTAATCTGTTGCTCTCATGATGCCTGGTAGTGTGAGTGATGTGTGTGAATGTTGCGGTGATGTAATTGCGCTTGTGGTTAAAAATTTTAACTACCAAATGACGTGAACAGCAGATAACGTAATAACAACACAACACAACACAACACACAATAACATAATGACTAAACACAACACAACACAACACACAATAACATAATGACCAAACAACACAATGACAACAAAACACAACACACAATGACATAATGACCAAACACACACAACACACAATGACATAATGACCAAACACAACACAACACAACACAACACACAATGACATAATGACCAAACACACACCACAGTGATGTTTATCTCTTTGGCTCTGACTGACACCAGAACATGGAGATAAACGCTGTGTCCTTCTTTCTTCATTTTAATTCATTCTCTCACTATTTTTCTTTCTTTCTTTCTCTTTTGTTTGTCTTTGTCTGGGATTCTCACTTATTCTTTGCCGTCTCATTTATTCACACTTTTTTTCCATTAATTCTTATTTTCGCTCATTTACTCTTTCTCGGTTTTCCTCTTTTTATTTCTCACTCGTTCTCATTCTTCCTCTCGTTCTCAGTTACAGCTCGCTGACCTCCGGGTGCGGCGTGAAATCTTATCCGTGTAAGATAAAGTTCCTCGCCGTCACCGAGAGTCGCGTGATGATGACATCGACCTCTTCCTCCAAACACAGTCATTACTGATGTCATGACAAATTAGGCTGTGTGGAAACGAGTGAAAAGCCCAGAGGGGCAGAACAGAAGAGCGAATGATGGTAATCTGTTCATCCAGAGAGACTCCAAGATTCCGACTGATTCCAGCTGCTCCGGATTAATCCACGGCCACCAGGACGGAACGCTGAGAAATCTGTCATGACATCATTCAGCAAATACACAGCGCAGAGCAGGCTAGCCCGCTAGTCCCAACTCGGAGAACTAGAGTGTGCTGCTCTGTGTGTGTGTGTGTGTGTGTGTGTGTGTGTGGAGATGATATGGGATACAGGTATAGAGATAAATAAAGGATGGGGAATGGAGATGATATGGAATGGAGGGATTGATGATGGATAAATGATATAGATAAATGATGAAGGTGTAGATAAAGAAAGGAGGAACAGAGATAAAGGATGGAGGGATAGAGAAATAAATGATGGATGGATAGAGAGAGAGATAAATAATGAAGGGGTAGAATGAGGAATGAGGGAAAAGAATGAGAGAATAGAGAGAAGTAGAATGAAGAAAGGAGGGATGAAGGAATAGAGTTAAATAAGGAATGAAGGGATGGAGATAAATGAAAGATGGAGAGAGAGAAGGTTCTGACCTCCAGCAAGTCGATCATGCGGGTCATCTGGGAGTAAATGAGGACGCGATGGTTCTGAGATTTCAGCTGAGACAGCAGCAGGTCCAGAGTGTGAAGCTTCCCGCTGTCCGTGATCAAACTCTCCTTATCTGAAACACACCGGGACACCGCGTGAGGTCACTTCCTGTTTCAACTTCCTACGCTTAGAAGGATAAGGGGAGGTGAGGAAAGAAAGAAAGAAAGTTGGGAAATAAAGTTAGCAAATATATAGAAAAAAAAGAAAGAAAGAACGAAGGACGGAAAGTAATAAATAAAAGAAATAAAAGAAAGAAAGAAAAAGAAAGAAAGAAAGAAAGAAAGGAAAGAAAGAAAGAAAAGAAAAGAAAGAAAGGAAAAGAAAGAAAAAAGAAAGAAAGAAAGAAAGAAAGAACAAAAGAACCCAAAGAAAGAAAGAAAGAAAAAAAAAAAAGAAAGAAAGAAAGAAAGAAGGGAGGAAGAAAAGAAAAAAAGGAGAATGGAGGAAGAAAAGAAGGAAAAAGACAAAGAAAGTAGGGAAGAAAAGAAAAAGAAAAGAAAATGAAGGAAGGATGAAAAATAAAGAATTAACGGAAGAAACTAAAAAAAGACATGCAACAGCAAGACAGAAGGAAATGAGGAAAAAAGTATAAAAGAGATTGAGATAATTTGTTGGAACAGTTTTCGAAGTCATCGTTATATCGTAATATCGTTATATCGTAATATCGTTATATATGTTATATATGTTATATATGTTATATATATGTTTTATATGTTTCATGTTATATATGTTGTTATGATGAGAAACCGAACAGCCGCAGTAGCTGAAGTGCAGAAAGCTCACTTTTATGGAGTTTTGTGGGCGTGGCTAAACATAAACTCCGGTACAGTGATTGGCTGATTTATTAACATCCAGGATGTGCATGCATGCGAGAGGAAATCAGCTAAAACTCGTGTAAATGCTGGAAGAAGTGAGATCAAATCCCAGACGTACAGATTTACACCGCCATCAGATTTTTCTAATCGGAGGCTTAAAAACTGCTGTAACATCCACTGAAATTGTTTGACTGGCCTCTCCGGTCACATGACCAAGTTGGAGCGGCCATAGTGGGAGGATGGATCCCACCTGGGACTTTGGTGGAGTTTATTCAGTGAGTTGTGAGTTGGACATGAAGCTCTGATTAAACAGTCATGGCGGCGGGACAATTCCTGAGGTCGAAAACAGAGCGAACAGCACCACCTGCAGGACAGGAAGGTGTGAGGAGTCTGACAAGAAGAGCGCACAAAGAAACTCTTCTCATGTTAAAAAAAAAAAAAAAAAAAAAAAAAACACGGCTAGAATCTCGGACAAACAATTACGTCGTCTGTAAGCGTTCGGGACAAAAATCCAAAAAGTGAAAAAAAGGGCAATAATATTTCCGTCCATTTTGCTGGAGCGCAGGGATTCTTTAAAGGAACAGGAAGGGAAAGCAGAGTTTCCCACGGGCTGTCTGCAAGCTAAGAGCGATTGCTGCCCTCCTCTTTCTTACTCATACTCACACACACACACACACACACACACACACACACACACACAGCCCTTCACCTCAACAAGAAGTCTGCAATGCAGTTCCAATAAATTATCTGAAAAAAATATCTGTGCCAGAACTAGTGTGAGAAAAGACCTTCAACATCACCACCACCACTAACCACCGCCCGCCCTCTAAACAAGTGTTACACAAAATCCTGACATCCACAGCGCAAAAATTTACACACACACACACCTAAACCAGTTAAAAGAACCGGCTAAGAACTTCTCTCACGCTCAGGCGACTGACTGGTCGAAGATTCCATTTATGATGCAGTTTTAAAGTCTCTCGGACGTTTTGGTAGCAGCTGGATGGTAATTTAAACAGTAGATGAGCGCTGTGGGTTCCGAGGCGGTGGTGAGGTGATGTAATGGTGGAGAAACTCCTGTACATCAGCGGTTTGTAAACTTTAATCAGGCTTTAAATAAAAACTGTTTATTACAGAAAAAAACACTGAACCTTAACGTAAACATCATAATGAACCCAAACACCACCGTTCCTGTGTCCACCGCGCCGCTGACCACGTGTTCATATGTTCGCATAGATCACTAACCGAGATTAGACCGACTTCATAATATTTTAGTTTGGGGAATAAAATTAGAAAATATAATTAAAAATCAGAAAAAAAAATGAAAGACGGAATGTGTTAATTATCATTAAACTCTGACTGAGAAGATGGTTGAAATAGTCGATGTCACTTAAAGCATTTAAACTATTACAACTGACAGACAGACAAAGATAGAAAAAGTAGATAGACAGATCAATAGATAAGATAGACAGACAGACAGACAGACTGACAGACCAACCAATAGGTAAGTAGCTAGACAGACAGATAGATAGATAGATAGATAGATAGATAGATAGATAGATAGACAAAAACAGACAGACCGATCGTCTGACCGATAAAGATAGGTAGCTAGACAGACAGACAGAAAATATAGATAATGTGGATAGATAGATAGATAGATAGATAGATAGATAGATAGATAGATAGATAGATAGACAGATAGACACAGACAAATAGACAGGTAGACACAGAGACACAGACTGACAAAGAGACAGAAATACAGAAAGACAGAACATGCTGAGAGAAGAAGAAACACAGAGAGACAAATAGAGATCAATAGACAGACAAAGAAAACAGACAGACAGACAGTCAGACAGACAGACAAACACAGCAGAGATACAAACAGACATACATACAGAGAGAAAGAAATAAAGACAAATAGAGACAAACAGAAAGAGAAAGACAGTCAGACAGACAGCAGAGATACAGACAGACATACAAAGTGACAAATTGAGACAGAGATACAGACATACAGGCAGACAAAGACAGATGGACAGGCAGACAGAGAGCTATAGAGAGAGAAATACAAAAAGACAGACAGACAGATAGACAGAGAGAGAGACAGACAGAAAGACAGACAGAAAGAGAGACAGACAGATAGAGAAACAGACAGGGACAGACAGAGAGAGAGACATAAATAAAGAGACATAAATAAAGAGACAGACAGAGGCAGACAGACTGATGGATAGACAGACAGAGGGATTAACAGATTGTCAGCTACAGTTGAAGTGTGCAGAGTTTAATAAGAGAGGAAAGCTAAGTGACGGCCTCACTGCTGCAAACACTCATTCTTCTTATTGTTTCGTGAATAAACCGTGTGTGTGTGTGTGTGTGTGTGTGTGTGTGTGTCATTGTGTGAGTAATTAACTGGAATGCTCGTGCCGCTGAGCTAATATGTTGATATTGCTGATTAACATGAATCATGAAAGGCGGTTCTGTTCCGCTCTGTTCCGACATCTTCACAGGGGGCGCCGCTGAAGTCCATGATGATGATGATGATGATGATGTCGATGGCGCTGCCACGGGGCTTTGACTGCGCCTGAACCTGCGATGTCATTTCCTTCCCAGGCTACAGCAGGACTCTGAGAAAACGGGAAAAGGAGCGCGAGCTGCAGCAGCGCAGGTCTGTGAATGAGTGTGAGAGCTCACTCACACACACTCGCGTTCGGCTAACAATGCGCTGAAACAATGTGTGAGAGTCCAACTTCCTTGCTTTGTCCCCTTTCTTGACTTCACAGGCTTTTGTGTGTGCACCCGTATACACCGAGGGGCAGAAATTACACGTACAAAAATTAGCTGTGGGTAAAATATAAGAAACGGGCGGTGTGAAGAGCCAAACGCTGACAGTGACGAAGATGAGGCGCAGGCAGAGTTCGCAACCCCGGAGCAGCCCGGGACTGGTGGCCACCGTGACCTGTACCACTCTCCCACGGGTCTCTCTGGCAGCCTTTCCTTCTCCCTCTGCAGAGTTTCCTCTGTAGAGGCTCTGACTCACACACACAATAGCACACAGAGGCTCAAGCTATCCAAAAAAAAAAACAGCCCAGAGGAGTTCCCGTGAATGTGGGCGGTGTGTCGTTCTCTCAGGGGGGAGGGGTTCTAGGGTGGGACCTTCAGATTACGATGTACAAGTTGCTTTAAATCAAACGATGGAGCTGTGAGAAAGTTCCTCGTCAGAAACAATAGTCGGATACAGAGAAATGTTCTAAAGCTCACCAAAAAGCGAGGGTCCGATCGGTGGTGATACCGGTGGCTAACTGGTGGTGTGGCGGCTGCACGACTTACCCGGTCCTTATGAAGGACCAGCCATGTTGAGGCTGCAGGGCCATCAACCCCGCTGGACTCGGAGGGTGGAAACACTGAGTGCGGGCAGCCCAGGTGTGTGCCAGCTCAGGTGAACCGAATAGGAAGCACTGCTTGGCGGTTAAACTCCCGCCGTCACGGCTCTGCCTCCACTCGTACTCTGCGCTGCGGTCCGGACAGTAACGTTCCACAGGAACCGCAGTCACCTACCAAAAAGAACAAAGTCAATTAGGTGAGCAAGTCAAAGGGAAGAAATGGCTGTATTTCAGGAAAGAACAGTTTTTGTGTCTAAAATCAGTACCTTAAGGGTTAAAAACTAAAACGTTCCTAGAAAATCAACCAAAAAAATCTTTAGAACATAATACAAAAAAATCTAAATCAATAATTTAATTATTGCTAAAAAAAACCTGTTTCCTGATCTGGAGAGATTGTTCCTCTATAGGTTGTGCTGCCTGTCAATCATTTAAAAACATGCACTTCCTCATCTATAACCCAAGATCCTGGAGGCGGAGCTTTGTGAAATTAAGGAGGCGGGCTAAAGGGAGGAAAACTCTAAATTTAATTTAAAATTTGGTATCTGATGCTGATGCAAATAAAGACAAATAGATACAAAGGGACAGAGAAAGACAGACGGGCAGACAGACAGCAGAGATGCGAACAGACATACAGAAAGACAAATAGAGACAGATAGATTGACTGAGAGACACAGACATACAGGCAGACTGAGACAGACGGACAGGTAGACAGAGGGATATGATAGACAGATAGACAGATAGATAGATAGATAGACAGATAGATAACAAAACAGACAAACAAATACATACCGACAAAGAGACAGAAATACAGAAAGACAGCCATGCAAAGAGAAAGAAACACAGAGAGACAAATAGAGACCGATAGACAGACTGAGACAGACAAAGAAACAGACAGACAGACAGTCAGCCAGACAAACACAGCAGAGATACAAACAGACATACATACAGAGAGAAAAAAATAAAGACAAATAGAGACAGACAGACAGACAGGGACAGACATTGATACAGACACAGGTAGAGAGACATACAGACAGAGAGACATAAATAAAGAGACAGATAGAGAGGCAGATAGACGGATGGATAGACAGACAGAGGGATTAACAGATTGTCAGCTACAGTTGAAGTGTGCAGAGTTTAATAAGAGAGGAAAGCTGAGTGACGGCCTCACTGCTGCAAACACTCATTCTTCTTATTGTTTCGTGAATAAACCCCATTAAAACTACATTTACTTATAAAATAATTTATAGAATGGAATTTATTTATTTACTTTATGATTTTTCTTCTTTGGACATTTGAGCAGGAAGAAACTGGGAGTCGAACCTGTGTTCAGTTTAGAACTTGAGTGGTTTATTAGCTGCACAAACCTTCCGGTTATAATTCTGTTTGGATATATAGACGTGTGTTTACAGGAAATTACTAATAAACACACACTCCGCTGTCACCCCGATGAGGATAGGTTCCACCTCGAGTCTGGTTCCTCCCAAGGTTTCGTACTAACCTCATCTGGAGGAGGTTTTCCTCACCACCGTTTCCTCAATTTAAAGTTAACGTTTGTATTTTTTTAATTTTAATTCTGTTTAGTTCTTCAAACCGCTAAACAATTAGAATTAACAAATTAAATTTAAACTCATGAGACGAAGAGAGAAAATTAAACGGACCCTCGACAGGGTACGACTTGGCACCGATCCGAGACAATTCCTAGGAAATTCCCATGGGACTCATGTTTGAACAAATTCTATTTAATTAGGAATGCAGATAATTACAGATTGATGAATATTTGTGTACTGACGAGAGAGAGAGAGAGAGAGAGAGAGAGAGAACGAGTGAAAGGCGTGTCCGATATTCCACCCGAACCCTCTCGGGCAGGAAAGCACAGCATAGCCCTGTAGCGCTAACATGGCTAACGGGTCTTTGACTAAAGCGATGAGTATTTCCTGCGGTGAATCAGCTCCTTTTCTCACTCTCGCTCCGTTGCTCCCTTTCTTTTCTCCTTCACATCCCTTATTTCTCACTCTCTCTCTCTCTCCCTGTTTTATGGCTCGCTGACAAGCAAACGATATTATCTTCCTTTCATTCTTATCAGCACTGGAAAGCAGCTTGGGTTTGACCGGGGCTTCGGGTTGCCCCTCGCACCGCTGACCAATAAGAGACTGGACACGCAGATGTGGCCTTAAAAGCCGAAGGGGTCAAAAGTCCCTTGTGAATAAAAGAGCGAGAGAGAAAAAGGCAGCTAATCTATCTTATCACTTTCCCACAGTGCCCACATACCCCCCGGCGCCTGAGGGTTGGTGCCAACGGTGTGCCAAGTCCCACGGACGCACAGCAGAGACGAGGGAGCGGGCGGGGCCGCAGAACTCACGTCTGGAATGTAAATGCATGCGAATGGCAGGGAGGAATAAGTGGTAGTTTTTATATTGTTTATATTAGCGATTATGTAATACGCAACGGAAAAGTTACAGACAAACATCTGTATCCAAACTTTATTCTGCAATGTGGTCATCGTTTCTTTAGTTTCCAACCTGAACTGCGATTCATTCCTGTTTACGCCTCGAAAATAAAAAACCGTTTTAAAATCAACTGCGAAACATACATACCACCGCCCCAGGACAGGACGGCTGTTTCCCAGGAAACAAACAAAAGTCCAAACAAAAACAATTTAAATAATTGATAGGGAAAGTGGTGGCTCATGGCTAAGCTGTTGGACTACCAACCTCAGACTGGGTCCCTGGGCGAGACCCTTAACCCCCCCCGAAATTGCTCAGTTGTATAAATGAGATAAATGTAAATCGCTCTGGATCGTCTGCCAAAATGAAATGAAAAATGATAGATTTCTACATCTGAAACCGAATTCTCACCTCACACACTTCAGCGTGTGTCATAGTCAAATTTTTAGGGTGTGTAAATCAGTGTGTGTAAAGTGCGGCACTTAGAGTAACTTTAAATACTTTAGGATAGAAACAATTTTTTTCATAGACAATTTCCCACTTTAAAATCACGTTGTGATGCCGTATGTCACATGACTCCATCAACATGGCGGTAAGGCTGTCACAATTATTATATAATGGTATGATTGCAATTATTGGACCTAAGCGTGATTGTTGAATCCAACCGCAATTATCGCACACTTTTATTATCCACTAGGGGGACCTTTTAACCAGAGTGAGTGATTGGAGCAGCGTGATGTGAGGTTCGGGGCGTCGGGGTTTTCTGACACTCCAAACGCCGCTTCAATAACGCAACATCACCAGCGCAACTCGTGCTAACATCCCATAATGCAAGTGAAGAGAACAGGAATTAATTTATATGTTGTTAAACAGATAAACACCACAAAATATGGATTTCCTTAAATACTATTAATCTATAATAAAATATTTACAGTCGAGCGGCACAAATTAGAGCGATGATAAACAATTAAACAATAAAAAAATCAACTCAAATTATATTTTCACCATCAATTAATTGTCAACACCTTAAAACAAACAATTCATCGTTAAAGCCCAAAAACAGGCAATAAATCGTCATAATTGCAATTATTTCGTCAATTAATTAATCAATTAATCGTCACCCAAATTTGATAATCGTGACAGCCCTACCTGGCGGATGTAGCACACCCAAATTTCATCCATACTATCACACCATATAGAACAGAGCTTTTTGAACCGTTAAGTCAACTGATAAGCACGTACTGACTGTACTCACAGTATGTGATTTTGGGTGCAGTAAATGAATTTTAGGCGATAAATGCTAAAAGATGTTTAGGCTCGTTATTATTAAAGAGTTTGGGGATAAACTGGTTTTCTGGTTCTTTTTCTCAGTGCAGGGAAACGAGCTGTAATTCCCGTCTGTGCTAATCAGACCCACATTATAGACACTGCAGATGGAGATATGGTTGGGAAAAAAACAGTGGCGTATTCCTGTAATGCTAACACGGTCACGGTTTGACGTCTTTAGGCATTAATCAGCTTGCAATTATACAGATACAAATCAGACGCATTTTTAAAGGCGCGGTGACGCGGTGACTCCGCTGCAATCTGATATTAACGTTAGATTAAAATGCTATTATTCGGTTGGTCTGATCGAGTTGACTCTGCGTTAGTTTCGTAGCGGTAGCGCGGAGTCACGGCGAGGTCGAGGTCGCGATCCGTCAACAGCCGGAGGAGGATAAATAAACGCAGGCCTGAAGTCAGGGCGCGCTGCTGCGTTTCAGCTTTTATTTTCGATGGGCTGTTTGTTTATGTTGCCGCAGGAGATCGCTGTCAGGGGGACGCCGTACGTGCCCTCCAGAATCAGTGCTGCTGGATTCGGTTTGTACAGCCGCAGAACACACACATACACACACACACACATGGGAAGAACATAAAGGTTTCAGCAAATGAATGATTTGTCTGAACTCGCTGAACTGCGCTGGTTATATAACAAACCTCCGCTTCACTACAGAGTGCTGGTGTTCGGATATTCACCAGTTCATATCATTAAATGCAGTATATAACATTCAGCAGTGTGCGGTATATAACATTCAGTAGTGTGCGGTATATAACATTCAGTAGTGTGTGGTATATAACATTCAGTAGTGTGCGGTATATAACATTCAGTAGTGTGCGGTATATAACATTCAGTAGTGTTGAGGTATATACATTCCTAGGTGCGGTATATAACATTCAGTAGTGTGCGGTATATAACATTCAGTAGTGTGCGGTATATAACATTCAGTAGTGTGCGGTATATAACATTTAGTAGTGTGCGGTATATCATTCGTAGTGTGTGCGGTATATACATTCAGTAGTGTGCGGTAATATTCAACATTCAGTATATAACATTCAGTAGTGCGGTATATAACATTCAGTGAGTGTGCTGTATTTCTATAGTGTGCATTCAGCAGTGTGCGGTATATAACATTCAGCAGTGTGCTACTATAACATTCAATAGTGTTGCGGTATAACATTCAGTAGTGTGCGGTATATCACATAAGATAACAGTGTGCGGTATAAATTAGAGTGTGCGGTATATAACATTCAGTAGTGTGCGGTATATAACATTCAGTAGTGTGCGGTATATAACATTCAATAGTGTGCGGTATATAACATTCAGTAGTGTGCGGTATATAACATTCAGTAGTGTGCGGTATATAACATTCAGTGTGTGCGGGATATAACATTCCGTGGTGTGCGGTATATAACATGTAATGTGTGCGGTATATAAATTAATAGTGTGCGGTGTATAACATTCACTAGTGTGCGGTTATATAACATTCAGTACGTGTGCGGTATATAAAAATTTATAGTGTGCGGGATTATAACATCAATAGTGTGCGGTATATAACTTCGTAGTGTGCAGGGAATAACATTTAATAGTGGCGGTATATAACATTAGCAGTAGTGTCGAGCGCGTATACAACGTTCAGTAGTGTGCGGTTATAAATTTAATGTGTGACCAGTATATAAAAGTCAGTAGTGTGCGGTATAAACACACTACTAAATATTCTACACGATCTTTGTAAATTTGTGGTGTGTAGTGTGTATATTTAAATGTGAGGATGTCGTTCTTTTTGGGGGTGTGTAGATGTCTTGCGACATCATACTCTTTTAGGGTATTATAACGTGTGTGTATTTTCTCTCTGACTTTGGTATTTGGATGCATGTTTTTGTGTATGTCTAATAAATGTGTATATATAGTAAGGAACTTATGTGGGTTTATATAGGATTTTTTTTCTCTCTGTCTGTGTGTGTGTGTGGTGTGTGTTGAGTATTTCCCGGGTGTAACAGTGCGCGGAATTGGGTAGCGTGTGGGTTGGCAGTGTCTGATGCTGGAGGTGTCGGAGCGTCTGCAGTGTATCACTCACCGTGTGTGTGAAGATTCCGGCTGCAGAGTTAAGATCAGTCATGCAGCCAAACACAAAAACTCATCAGAATTCCATTTCGTACGACGGTTATGATGTCAAACCTTTAGTGATCCATCATGCCGTCTGAATGGAAATCTGTGACACGTCGCTATCTAGTGTTCACGTCATCACGCGTCCTGTCAGGAACTCTTCGTCCCGGGCCATGTGGCCTCGGAGCGAGAAAAAACGAGCTGGATCTTTTTTAGCGACTCATGTAGCAACATGAAGCCTACTTCCCACAAGATGCCGCCATAAACAATGTAAAACGAGAGGAGCGAGAGAAGGAGCGATGGGTGTTGGAGAGACGGGTCCGGGCTGCGTTCCCAAACCACAAGCAGGGAGGGAGGGATAGTCTGGAAATTGAGCGGTTGGAAAAAGGAGAGGCGACGGCGGTGGCAACCGGGCCGAGAGGATTCACAATAAACCCCCCCCCACACAACCATGCACTAGAAGACTCCAGGGGCTATATAATCAGACGTTTCATCAAAAGCTTTGAGTGAAAAAAAAAAAAGCCCAGAACGAAGTAAACACGGCGATGGCGGGGTTGGCTCGGAACAAGTCTCCTACTCGAACCGCAGTGTTTCTGGAACAGCTTTAATAAATCTAATCAAATCTAATAAAAAATAATAAACAGTGAGGCGGCTTAGTAATTTAAACTAAATTAAAGATCCAGTATTAGTGTTAACTTCTGTTTTCCTTTGATTTATTCTTTCTTTATTAGCCTTTTTTAATTCCGTTTTCTTTTCGTATTCAAGCCTTTTTCGTCTTTCTCTTTGTGTTCGTTTTTTCCCCCCCTTTTTTTATCTTTTGCTTATCTGCTGTGTTATTCATTACTTTTTTTCGTTTTCTTCGTTGTTTTTATTCTGTATTTTATTATATTTTTCTCATTTTCGTTGTGTATTATTTTTTCATACATATTAATTTATTTCCTGCTTTCATTTATTCTCGTTTTCCCACTCCTTCCTGCATCCCTTCTTTTGTCTCTTCTTCTTCTATCCTTCCTTAGTAGATCTTGTAGTTCTGATTTATCTAATTTTTTCTTTCCTTTCTCTTCTATTCTCTTTCCATTGATATGTTTTAGGATTTTTTTAATTAATCGAGCAGTGTTAGGGGCCTGCTCAGGGGCCCAGACACACGGCGTAGAACGCGACCCGACGAGAAAGATAAGGAAAAGCTTTGGAAAGTAAGAGCACCCAGAGTTCCACGTACAGCAGGAGCAGAGCCAGACGCCAGGGAAAGGGGTCAGGCTCGGCGGCGTTCCGGCGTTCCGACAGGACGCCACTGATGGTGTAGGTTCTCCTCCATGCTTTAGGGGCTGGGAGACGCCAGACATTCAGATGGATTACACATTTTGTCAGCACAACTTCTACAACAGATTCTTACCACACCACACACACACACACACACACACACACACACTTCGTATCTATACGAGACAGGACACTGGGGACATAGAGACGGTGTGGTTTAACCACCAATTTCCATCTCTTATGCCCGAGTCATGAAAGTGAAACTGAGGTGTGTGTGTGTGTGGTGTGGTAAAACAGGAGTGTTTGATGAATGATGAGAAACTTTCAGATCACTTAGTCCTCTTTTTATTCTTTCTTTTAATATGCCTTTCTTTGATTTTATTTGTTTGTTCTCTGTCTTTCTTTTTTCTCGTTTGTCCATGCTGCTTTTGTTCCGTTCTTTCCTGTTCTTAGTCGTGATCTAGTTTTCTTCTTCCATTCCTTTACATTTCATTTTAAGTCCCTCTATAAATCTTCCCTTTCCTTTCCATTTAGATCTATCTAAGTTCTTTCCTTTTTCCTTCCTTTCTCTGTCTGCAATTTCACTCCTTCCTTACTCTATCCTGTTTCCTATTTTTTTCCGTAGCCTTCCATCATTGTCCTTTTGTCTTTCCCTCTATCCTTCCATCCCCTTTCTTATAAATCCTGCTATCTGCTATTGCCTTTTCTCATCCATCCATCCATCAATCCATACCCATAATGCCGTCCGGCGCCCCCTCCTGTCTTTCAGGATAAGTCATGCCTCGTGCTTGTTTCCTGGCTGGGGAAAACTCCCCCTGTTTACTTACATGTTCATGGCAGTTTTTCTGCGTTAACGGGTGGGGACCAATGCAGGACGCTGCTGTGTGGTGTTAGGGAACGCCGTGGTTATGTCGGACACAGGATCAGATTTTATTAGAGAGATAACAGGATCCAGAGTTTATCCTGCCCCAGATCCTCCCATATCTCCTGTCCTCAGCGTCTGTGTTCCACAGCAGCGGGTCGGAGCCGGTGGGCAGCTTTAAAGGAGAGGTAAAGTGCGAGCCAGCTAAACAGGAAGGGACAGAAAGGCAGAAGAGCAAAACAAGTTCGTCCAAAATACTGAAGGCTTAGTTGGCAACTGATTTACATATGTAACGCCTACAATCTGACCAGATTACACAAACACACACCCACACACACACACAATCTATCATCATGTTTTACATCTCTGAACTTTTTATCTGAGTGAGTCTTATTGCTTGTGGAACAGAGTCAGACCGGCCAGAGTTCACTGCAGCATGACGTTGGATTCTCAGACGGAGAGACATCAATAAAGCGCAGGAACGAGAAGCAGCAACCTTCATCACCTACAGGAGAGATGGAGTGTAAGAGAGAGAGAGAGGAGAGAGAGAGAGAGCGAGAGAGCGGAGAGAAGAGAGAGAGAAGAGAGAGAGAGAGAGAGAGAGAGAAAAAAAGTAATACAGGGAGAGAGGGGTAGCATGTGTGTGTGTGTGTGTGTGTGTGTTTGTCAGTGTGAGACTCACTTGAGGTGTGAAACAGGGAGTGGTGGATGTGTTGAGGGGAAAACGGTGAGAATAAAACCTGCAGCAATCTGTAAAGCCGAAGAGACAAATTAGAATGAGACACACATCAGAATGAAACACACAGAATAAGACACACATCTGAAGAGACACATCTGAGAGAGAGACACATGTCAGAATGTGATAAGACATGTGAGAGAGACACACACGATAGAGAGAGACACAAGTGAAAGTGGGACACACGTGAAAGTGAACAGTGAGACACGTCAAAGTGAGACAGCACGTCAAAGTGAGACAGCACGTCAAAGTGAGACAGCACGTCAAAGTAAATGTCCTACTTTTAACATGATTGTAAGTGAACTCAGACGGAGGTGAAACTCACCGGCTTTGTCCCTGGGTGCAACTATGCAGAAGACCGTGACGGAACAGGAACTTGGACATGGTGAAGGGTTTCGGGGACATGGAACGGGGAACGCGTCCCTGCCTCTCGAACAGGTCTGGTGATTACACACCTACACACAATCCCCAAATGTGGGATCACATGACCACTCCAAATGATTAGAAAAGGTAAAAACGTGCAGGAACGAACCTTTCGGAACTGCATGACGAGGTTCATCAGGCTGCTGGTGGTGCTGTGAGCCTGCTGGGTGGTGCCCATGGACGACTGCAGCAGGTCCTCGATGGAGATCTTGTTCTTCAGAGCCTGGTACAGGAGCCGCTGTCTGCTGGTCAACTGGCACGACGTCAAGATCTCGATCTGGAGGAGACAGCGAGGTGAAAGAGTCAAATATATACCTCTGTAAGTGTGTGTGGTTGTGTGTGGTGTGTGTGGTCACTTGTGTGTACCTGTCGAGAGCTCGTTCTCTACATCTTTCTTAATCCGGCGCAGCATGAAGGGCTTCAGGATCATGTGCAGTCTGGAGAGCTGGTCTAATGTTCAATAACACAATAAACAAATACACAACCGACACACACACACACACACACTTTAGGAGTCACAAATCAACACGAACAAATCAGATTGAAATGAATCAAAAGTAAATTATAATAAATCAGAGTGAACTGATTCAGAAAAATAAGGAATCACTTTTAAATGAATCAGAGTTAATAGATTCAGAGAAACTATGAATCTCAAACGAATCAGACTGAATTGGTTCAGAGTAATAAGGATCGCTTTTAAATGAATCACAGTGAACAGATTCAGAGTTAAAGGATTTGAACAAACACAAATAAAAAGAATTCAATTAAAATAAGAGATAAAAAATTAAGTGAATTCAAGTTAAATAAACTGGAGTACAACGAATCAGAGTGAATCAAATTAAACGTCATTTAATTTAACTGAATCAGTAAAGAATCAACTACTTAATTTAATTTAAATTAATCTGAGTTAAATGAATCATTACATGACATTAAATGAATCAAAGTGTATTTAATTAAAATATAAATCAGTAAAATGAATTAGATTAAACAGGATTTAAAATAAATGGGAGTGAAATGAATCAATAAAAAAAGAAATCTGGTTCAAATGAATCAACATGAAAGAAAAATCAATATTTAATTTAAATGAATCAAAATCAATAAATATATAAAAATGGCCAAATAAATATAATAATAAAAATAGAGTCAAATAAAATCAATGAAATGTAGAAAATGATTCAGGAAAAAGGTCACAGACAATAAAATTAAAATTGTCCTTTGCCTTTTTTGAGTTGAATTAAAAATCCGAAAGTGAGAAGATTCGAAAGGAAGTGACTCAGAGATAAAGTTGTACAAATGATTCTGTGTCTATTTTCTCAGTTTAAGGAAAACTGAATCGTTTATAAGCCATGATAATGAGTTCAGCTGAGGTGTAAGAACCGGAGAACTCACTCTCGTCGATGGCGGATTTGTTCTCGGCGTGGCTTTCGATGTCTTTGGAGAACCACTCGTTGAACTCCTCGTGGGAGTCGAACAGAGTCGGCATGATGAAGTGCAGCAGAGCCCACAACTGAAAAGACAAACAATTAATTAAATCCTCCCACACACTCTTTCTCTCTCTCACACACACACACACACACATACACAAGCGTAGTCTCACCTCAGCCATGGTGTTCTGGATGGGTGTTCCTGTGAGCAGCAGTCGGTTTCGGCACTGGAACTGAAGCAGGATCTTCCAGCGTACGCTGCAGAGAAACATCATCAAAATCATCATCATCATCATCATCATCAAACTGAACAACCAAACGAGACCCGTCGACACGTCTTAAAGAGAAACCGACACCAGGAGCGGATTCGAAAGCCTGCTGAAACTTGGCTTCCACACACTCGGCGTGGTAATCATTCATCTTTCACCACAACAGAAGCTGCTGGTGAATCTCACCCGCCGAGGTTTTGGACGCAGAGACGGTGTTAATACACACCATGTGACGAGGAAAGGCAACATCCAAATCCATCCTCATTAAACCAAAACATGACCATGAGGGACGGTTTAGCCTGATTTAGTGAAACCCCCAGCAGACGAATCGAGTTTATTCGAATGATTCATTAATGATTGCAAAACATTTGGAAAAGACACGCAAGTGAAGTGAAATAAACGGACCAACATCATCAATCTGTCAGCAAAGAAACCTGCGAAATATAAGGAAACTCTTTCAAACCAGCTTTTGGGGACTGGAAAAAAAAATTCGTAAACTCTTCGTAAAAGCTTCGGTTGGCTTTTCACTAACGCAAACAAGTTTTCGCAAACCAGATTCGTTTGCATACCTAAAATGCTTCAAAACATAGAAGAAGGAAATGACCACAGTTTCAGAATATAGAACTTCCAAAATGGACGTTATCATCGAGGAAAAATTAACCTTCTAAACCGTTTAACAAGCGTGCATGATACACGTTACAAATATGGTCCTGTTGCTATGGTGATACTTAAGAGGTATAAAATCAAGATGGAAGAACGCAAACATGAAAAAAACTAACAACACAACCAGAGTGCATTTTTTTAACTTAAAGACAAAAAGATTTTATTTCTACTTTTACTTTTATATTATTTGCCAGATGCTCTTATCTAAAATTTACAGTTATTATTTACAGTTTATCTCAGTCATCTATTGAGCAGTTGAGGGTTAAGGGCCTTTCTCAGGGGCCCTGCAGTGGCCGCCACCACCTCTCTGTTTTGATTTTAGGTTTTTAACATCGGAGGACACTGCTAATCTTAAGAGCCAATCAACATGTAAGTATGAGCTGATTAATGTCCCTGATCTCCATGAGGACATGCTGTGTTCTGATTGGAGGAGAAGAACTCTCATGTCCTGACAGATTACTGATCTGACTAACACTTTAAACTGAAAATTTTTGGGATGAACTTGAACCCCGAATGAACCCCGACCTCCAAACTAACTTAGTGTATGTCTCACTCATAATATGGAACTGATGATCAAATCCACAAGTACATGACCCACACAGTCACAGACCCACACAGTCACAACATGACCCACACAGTCACATGACCCGATCTAGTGGAAAGACTTTCCAGATGTGTGGAGGTGATTATAAGAGGAAAAGTGAGACTAACATCTGGAATAGGATGATTAAAAACGTGTATGATGAGCGGATGTTCCAATACTTTTGATCATATTCTTTCTGATAAGGTCTGGGTCATGTGATGAGATGAAATGTATACGTAGAGATAAGGAACTTCTACCATGGTGCCCCAAACTTTGCTACACCTGGTGTACCTGGTGCTGCTCTTCAGAGCCTGAGCCTCGTCCAGAACCATGTACTGCCACTTGACCCGCTGGAAATACTTCACGTCCTGCACCACCAGCTGGTAACTCGTGATCACCACGTGGAAGGGCGCATTCTGTGTGTACAGCGTTTTCTACACACACACACACACACACACACCATCGTTTACTTCACAAATAAAAGGGTTGGAAATTCTTGCTTGGCTTGGTGGAAACTCACCTGACTCCAAAACTTCCGGATGACTTTACGGTCATGAGGGTTCCCCCAGTACGGCAACACCTGCACGACAAAACGCAAATGAATTTAGACTACAATAATCTTCACACAGATTCCTAGTACACACACACACACACACACACACACTCCTTCTGTCAAACCTCAGCACTAATCCAACGCTGCCCCCTGCAGTCACACACCGGTATTACGTTCCTGACCATCAGAGGTTATAAAGAGGTTATGAAGGGGTAACAATAGGACATGGCAACCTTGTTTAATTGTTATAAGCTCTTTAAATGGCGTCTGCTTGGAGGGGTTGGGGGCTACAGGGGAAGCGGAAAAGCCCTGCGAGGTATTGAAAGGATTCCATGCGACTTCCTGTACATCTGCAACGCTCACCTTGAATTTGGGCACAAAGCGGGTGAACTCCTGGTGCCAGTTGTTGAGCGTGGAGGCCGGAGAGATGATCAAAAAAGGACCCCAGATGTTGTCTCT
>VCAZ01000098.1:645943-668443 GCA_005784505.1 Bagarius yarrelli
AGAGATTTATAAGGTAAAAACTCTGACTTTGCTCATAACATTATGAAATATTTAGAAATTAAAATTATTAAAGAGTCCAAAGTAAAAAGCGTTGAGTTTTTTTTTCTCGTCTGCTCTGTAGAATGAACAGGTGCGATAAAGAGCTGCTTTTGTGTTTTCAAAAGATCAGAGCTCTTACAGCATCGATTCCTCTCACACACGGACACGTGTTCGGACTGAATAAACATACCGCCGTGACTGCGACACAACACAAACACCTACAAGGACACAGCAAGGTCAAAGAGAGACAAGGAGAGAGAGAGAGAGAGAGAGAGAGAGAGAGAGGGAGAGAAAGAAGAAACAGAAGAGTGAGACGCAGAACCCAGGCAGAGAGAGAGAGAGAGAGAGAGAGAGAGACAGAGACAGAGATGAGAGCGAGAGAAGGGAAATATTGAAAATAATTTATAACAATAATAAAATAAAAGTCTTTTTCTTTTTTGACTCTGGCTGCTTTGATTTATTTCCGCTTACAGGAAACTGCAGTGAATCGGACTGAAAGGTGACCAGGATATAAATACACATAAAAAGTGCTCAGTTTAATGAAGGGTGCCAATAGTTTGAAGCGTCTGCAGGATCGTACCGTACTCCTCCTGGCCCACGTTGACCACAACTCCTCCCACCGATGTTTGATCTGCCTCTGGGCGGCGCTCTCGTCCAGCTTCCGGGAGGATCTGGTCCCTGTACGCCGTCTCCTGCCGCGCCTTTGTGCTTCCCGCCCATGAAGTGAGCGTACAGCTCCGTCTGCGTGATCAGGAAGTTCAGCTTCCTCTGCTGACGCTTAGCCTGAGGACACACGGAAGGAAAAGGAGGAAGAGGAGGCGGGGGAAGAGGGGGAAAAAGAGGGAACGGGTGGGAAGAAAAGGAGGAAGAAAGGGGGAAGAGGAAGAAAGAGGGTAAGGATAAGGAGGAAGAAAGGGGGAAGAACGAAGAGGAGGAAGAGAACACGGAAAAAGAGGGAAAGGGAGAAAGGGGTATGACTAAAAGAGAAAGAAAGGGGGAAAGAGCCCATCGGGAAGAGAGGGGTGAAATAGGGGAGAAAGAGGAGGAGAAGGCGAAAAACGGGGGAGAAAAAGGAGAAGAAAAAGAGGAACCGGGGAGGTATAGGAGAAAGAACCCCCCCGGAAAAAGAGGAGAAGAGGGTGGGGGGGGAGAAAGGAAGATGGGAAAATAGGGGGAGGAAGAAAAGAAAGGGCAGGAAAATGCTGTGTTGAGGGGCTTAAATTATAACAATAACAATAATAATAATATAATAATAATAATAACAATAATAAAATAATAAAATTTTATTTACAAAATACCCATTTTTGGCAGCTGTGTGTGGTGAGTGTGTGTTTTGAAAGTGTGTGTGTGTGTGGTGGGTGTGTGTACCTCTCTCATTCTCGTCTAGTTTGCGTTGTTCCAGCGCTTCTTTCTCGGCGCGTTTGCGATGTTCTTTCTCTACTTTCTCGTATTTTTTCCAAGTAAAGTTGCATCTCTTTAGTGAGACGCCGAGCGCGCGCGGTAGCGTCTCCTTACAGTTCCTCTGAGACTGCAGAGCCGCGCGAACGCACCTCGCGCATACACTGAGAGGGCCAGCTGATCTCACACACACACACACACACACACACACACACACCACAGAAAATGAATGAATAAGCAATCTTTATTAAATTATTTTAAAACAAACAAACAAAAAAAAAGAATAGAAATTTGTTTAAATAAAAGTTAAGTAAGAAAAATAAATATTTTACGTGAATAAAACTGAAGTAAATCTAACGGCCGCTTAATTAATCACTAATTATTCAATTCCAGGTAAGTCGAACTAAATAAAAACTAATTAAAGGACAACAGTTTAAAACCGTAAAATAAAACCGTAAAATTTTACCACTGAATCAAACTTGCGATAAAAAAGATATTTGAATTATTTAGTTTTTGTTGCTTGACGTAAGATGATTTGTTCAGTTAATTAGAAGAGTTTTTCTTAAAACAGCAAAACATTTAAGGAACAACAGAAAAGAATAATAAAAAATAGGTTTTTGGTTTTTTTTTTTAATCTAAGACAAACAAACCAAAAGAAAACAATAAAGAAAAATCTGTACAGGTTTTTTTACCTTTTTTGTGTTGGTCAGTATGAAGTTCTTGGCAGAGGCTTTCTGCTTAAACGCCTGGAAAAGAAACAAACAGACAAAAGCAATCAATTCATTACCTAATTCAAGGATATCAATAAAAATAAACACAATAATAATATAATCACAAAATAAATATCTTAAATAAAAAAATACAACAAATAAATTATAAATATGTAATAAAAAATGAAAGAAGAAATAAAACAACTTTCTCATTTATAACTTAGTAAATGATACAATAAATGTAAAATAAAGAAAAATATAATCAGTAAATAAATGAACAGCTTAGTGTTGCTTTAATGTATCTGTAGAATAATTTATTCATGTTTTATTGAAATTATTTATTATAGTTGTTATCGTTTTTAAGGCGGGGGTGTGTGTGTGTGTGTGTGTGTATGGGGGGGTGTTAAAGCGGGTACTTTGGGGATTTCCTTTTTGGCAATCGTCAGCCAGACTTTTCTCCGGCGTGCGTTCAGCTGCTCGATGGTTAAGTGCTTCTTCTTGCTCATGGGCAGAGGTGCATCATGGGAGAACTTGGCGAATATTTTGCTGGCGTAGGGCCGCCCCTCGCTGCAGAACTCCTCGCCTCGTTTCTTCTTCTTTTTCATCTTCTTTAATTTGGCTAAAGTGGAGATACGGGAAGATGATGGAGTTTCTCTTTACATCACGTGACTCTGAAGGAAGAGATTCAAATCTCGACTCTACCTTTAAATTTCTTCTCCTCTTTTATCTTCTTTTTTTTGGGCCCCAGCGTGTGGCGCTGCTGCTCGTAGAACGGATCCTGAGTGGACAGGAGCCCCACGCTGTAGTACTGATACTGCTGCAGCTGCAGAATATTCATCATACAATTAACCACCACATTAATACTAATACTAATAATAATATTGGTTCATACAAACTAACATGAGTAATTAAGTTACTAAACTAAAAGATAAATACACAGAATTGAACCTTATTTTTGTACTAAAATCACACCCCAATAAAAATAATAAAAATATATATATATATTATTCAGAAACAAGAATAAAATTATGATAAATACAATTCTAAAAACTTTAATTAATACAAACTAACAACTAAACAATAAAATCTACACATAAAAAAACACATAATAATAACAGTAACAATTAATAATAAGTTGTTCGTTAAACCTAAAAACTATTTATTTATTATTTCTTTTATTGTGTAAGTTTTCCTCATCTGTGATTTTTCCCGCTGTCGTTTACTTAAACCCTTAAATATACTGCATCACTTTATTGCCGAGCTCCACAGAATGACCGATGAGTGTGTGTGTGTGTGTGTGTGTGTGTGTGTGGTGTGTGTGTGTGTGTGTGTGTGTACCTCGCGCTCGGCCCGGAACTTGCTCTGGTGTGAGCGGGTGAACTTGTGCAGTCTCAGCATGTCCTGCAGCTCCTCTCGGGTCAGAGAAAAATCCGAATCGTCTGAATCCGTGTCCGAATCCGACGTATCGTCGCTTAGCAACACACCCTGAGGGCAAAGAGACACAAGCGACTGTAAACATTTCAACAGGAAAAAATCTTTTATTCTAAAAAAAATGATCATTTATTTCATTCATTCAGTCTAAAGATTTATTTTAAGAAGTTGTTCTAATATTTTAATCTAATACCTTTTTTAATACTCTAACTTTTATAATACAATCATATTTTCGAAACTTGTTCTAATAATTCAGTAAATATTCCTCTAATAATTCATTTTAACAGTTTATTCTATTTATTCTGTTTCTCCATTTATTCTATATTCTATTAATAAAATATCCTAATACATTATTCCATTATTTCTTTTTTCTAAATTATTCTATAAAATTATTCTAGTTATTTTCGTAAATCAGTCTAAAAGTTATTTTTTATCATTTATTGTAATAACTTTTATTTGAATAATTATTAAAATAACACAAATCTTCACTGATATATCGAGTTAGTCAGAAAGACTTTAGAATAAAATTTCGGTCTGTAGGTTCGTCGTGTCACTTTACATACAATACGAGACTTAATATAACATAAAGTACATAAATATCAGAATAACTGCAATCATTTTACTTTGTTTTTTTACAATAAACCAGAAAAAAAGAAGAAAGAAATAAAAAAAAAACAACAGAATTAAACAACAAAAGAAAGACATGATTAAACATATTAATGTGCCGATCTTATAACTTAATATTATTTTTTTTGTTAATTTGTCGATATACGGGACATTCAGAAGCAACAACAGCGAAATTACACCCTATTTAATGTAATAAGACAGTTATAACTTTATACTTTATTCATCTAAAACATCAGAAAGTTTATAGTTATAGATATTTTTTATTATATTATTTATTTTTATATACATTTTATTATTAATTTCTATAATATTAAAGTCCTTAACAAATAAACAGAAAGCTTTATTTCGTCCTTTACATTTTTTTTATATCTTTTTTCCGTATTATTTAATCTTCATTCAGGAAATATTTCCTTTAGTGATTCAGAAGTTTTAATGTCACAGGATCTAAATTCCGACTCCAACAGGAACTAAAACCACTAACCAACATGAATCATACAGACCTGCGGTGACACTGGACGAGCTGTGATTATGTGTGTGTGTGTGTGTGTTACCTTCAGCCATTTCCTGCTCTTCCTCAGCTTGGTGAAGTTGTACAGACTGGTTTTATCCACTTTGTGCTCTGCATTGAACAGAATTCCGAGATGAACAAACGATGAACATGAAGGTTTTTGGTGTGATGTGTGTGTGTGTGTGTGTGTGTGTGTGTATATCTGTAGTGTAGATGATGATGTGTACCCTGAAGCAGCGCTCCATTTAGAGTACCGCACTCTTCTCCTCCTATTCTTCCTCCTGAGCCTCTCACATCATCCTCAGAATCCGACCCCTCGTCCTTCAGCACCAGCACAGGGGCGTGAGGGTTCGACGGGGCCAGAGACGGGCCCTCACCCAGACCATCGTCACTGTCGTCACTGAGGAACACACACACTATTACCTCTATGACTTGTTAGCATTTCTGTGTGTGTGCAAATTAAAAAATTTGAAATCACTGTTGCCCGGTTACGGGTCAGTGAATAATCTGGAAGCAGGTGATTAACACACACACACACACACACACACACACACACACACACACACACACACACACACACACACACACACACACACAGAGTGGGTGTATCTACCTTGATATGTCCCGGTTAAAGATGGCGGATGAGTGTCGGAGGAAGGCGTCGAGGCGGAGCGAGCGCTCCAGGTGCTGCAGGTGCAGCGGTTTGGCCAGTTTGAGGCAGGTAGAGGCTCCAACGCCATCCTGCTCCGAGGCCATAAGGGAACAGAACCGATCCCGGACACAGCAGGGCTCTCACTGCACAACAACACACACACACACATTTACCTTTCTGCCTTTTCCTTTCAATCCATCTGAGCAGTTGAGAGTTAAGGGCCTTGCTCAGGGGCCCATCAGTGGCAGCTTGGTGTTCTACACTAAATATTAAAATTCTCCCTGAAGAAACAAGCAAATTATTCATAAAGTGAGTTTTTGTGTAAATAAAGGAGTTAATTACAATTAAGGAATTCATCAAATTATTTCTTAATGAAAAAATGAAATAATCCAATTAATCCCGGTTGAATATTCCATTAAAAAATAAAACAAAAAACTGCTTAATCATTTTTAGAAATTGAAACAAACGCTCTTTTACCGCACGCTAGCACATTATAACAAACACCGTATGTCATAATAACAGCAGGTGACATCACAGTCATTCCGGTCAAATACTATAATATCCCGTAGTTTCCCTCAACCAGCTGAGCGTTTGATATGTCACATCCGTGTCATTTTTTTTTGACTCAGCTTATTTTTCTAGGCGTGTCCTTGCTGTCACATGACATCACTAACACCTATCATTGATTTCCCCACAATGAGCTGAGCGTTTTGATATGTCACATTGGTGTCATTTTTTTTGACTCATCTTATTTTTCTGGGCGTGTCCTTGCTGTCACATGACATCACTAACACCCATCATACATTTTCCCAGAATGTGCTGAGTGTTTGGATATGTCACATGGCCACATATTAGTAACTTTTAGAAGCAAACAGTCTTAATTATTGTCAACGTTGCCGACTAAAAAAAATTGTCAATAAATAAATTTGTTGTTAAATAGTTGTTTGATTATATAAGATCCGATGTAAAGGCCTGTAATAGTGCGGTTTAACCAGGGTGGCGCTGTAGTTCCCCTCATGGGGAATAAGGATTCAGCATAGACATTTAATTTTACTGTGTTTTAGCCAATAAGCAGTCATCAGTCCGAGTGACTTTGTCTAAATAAAGAACCACGAAATTTCTAACTTATAATAAACTCAAGTTTATTTCTCTTTATAAATATTTAGAACTAGAAATAATTAAAAAATGATAATTACAAATCTACACACCAAATCTGCTGTCGTGTGTGAATAAATATAATAAAAACAGAAGTTCAGAAAGCATCTAATCAAAGCCATGTGGACGTTTACGACAGCTTTTATATCCACACCGAGTAAAGTTTTCACCTCATGGGTTATAACGAATATGGAACCCAATTCCTCCACCCCCAAAAACATTAACAAGCCAAAGTTAGGACATACTTAAGTCATCGTTACGAGTTAAAAAGTCACAATTATGACGTTATGACATCGTTATGAGATAAAACTAAGTGAATATGGTGACCTGCAGGCTCATCCCGGACAGCAGGACGTTACTGAACTACTATAGCACTGGTTTTAGAACAGGACTGTATAATAATCTCTCAATCCGGGTTACATTTATTCATATCAACTCCTCCTTCACTGCTTCTGTTGCCGTCGAGTGAAGGTAAAACAATGAAGATAACAATAAATCCCGTCTTACACCACCGTGGGTTTGATATCAGCACTGAAACGGGGATTTATATTGTGATGACAAATAAATAAGAGACAATAAATTAATAGTTTTCACTTCTGTCATATCTGATATTCATTCATTCATTCATTCATCTTCTTTACCCTCTTATTCCCTAATTCGGGGTCACAGGGATCTGCTGGAGTCTATCCCAGTGTCTCTGAAAGGGTGAAAGGACAGGAGGGGGACACCCTGGACAGGTCACCAGTCCATCACATGGACACACACACACACACACTCACTCCTATGGGCAATTTAGAATCACCAATCAGTCTATCATACATGTTTTTGGACTGTGGGAGGAAACCGGAGAACCCGGAGTAAACACACACACACACACAGGGAGAACATGTTAACTCCACACAGAAAGACCCCTGCAGGGGAATCGAACCCGGGACCTTCTTACTGTGAGGCAACCGGGTCGAACACTAGGCCACTGCGCTGCCTGAATTTTTGATATTGCACATCACAACAATGTGGATCAAACTTAATTACCATTAATATATTTCTAATTATTTTGTGATTTTCATGCTGTTGGTGGATCAGGCAGCGAATCAGCAAGTCATCATTTCAATTTTTTAATCTGATCATTTCTAGTGACGGAAAAGGGCGTCCATATACAAACACTATAAAGCATCTTAGCAGAATTTATTCTAAAGTCACTTTAGTTCTGAGTTAGAACTTGTTTTTGGGCTTTTAATCAGCTCTTTAGTCAGTGTGACACTAACTGAAGGGAAATATTATTATTATTATTAGTGAATGCAAAAAAAGCACATAAAAAATGATATATAAATAAATAAATAAATGAGAAGTATAAATATCAGTAATATGACTGTTTAAGTGAAAGTGATTAGCTGATTTTATTTATTGGTTAGAATGTATAATATTACCAGAATTTACATCTTTAGGAATAAAAAAACTACTCCTATTAACCTTATTTATTTTTATTTTAAATCTAATGTTAATATTTATTAAAGGTTTCACTTTCCAAGTTTCTTCATTGTTTTTTTTTTGTGTGTTGTTTATTCGGGACTCAAACAAACGTCCACTGAGTTTATTCATCTTTAGACAATTTTTTTTATTTTATTCACACAATTGTGTTCAACAACAGACACTGGAGAAAATGTCTTTAAAGAAAGATGATCATTTTTCAGGCTGCAGAATGTTAGATAGATAGATAGATAGATCAATATTTATCTGTACTTTAACTAAGAAATATTTATATAGATATATATATATATATATATATATATATATATATATATATATATATATATAATATAAATGGGTATATAGATTTATTATAGAAATAGAAAGTATATAGAAATATTTTAGTATTCAGAAATATTTATTCGACTCTTATCGAATCGACTCTGACTCACTGGTATCGACTCTGGTTAGAAACAAGTTAGAAAACGAAGAACCGACTCCTGTTCGAGGAATCATATCGCTCTCAAATTCGATTCCCAGCTTGCACGTTATACCTAAACTTTATTAAATAAACAAATCAGTGCTTTTTAAAATAACGCGCTGCTGTAAAGTAGTTTGTGAAATATAATGTGCAAAATGTTTCCTGTACAAGTCCAACATTATTTTCTGGGGTTAGCTAGCTAAACGTTAGCTTAGCCACCTGGCCTCGGACACACCGTCAGGAGAGAGAGAGGCTAGTTAGCCAGGCTAATACGTTTAGCTTGCTAATCCGCGTTTAACGCAAGATGTGACACTTTGACACGCGGGTTAGCCTGCTAGCATCAATTCAAACGATTACACCGTTGATAGCGGTGGCTAACAGTGCTAAACTGCTAACCTGTTCGTGTATTTCCTCAGCTAGCACAGCGCGGCTAATTCCCCTGAAGCGGTTAGGGGCAGCGGCTGAGCTAGCCGAAGTGTTCCGGCGCTTTTGTGCCTATTCTTGGAATAATTTAGTTTAGGCCCTGCCTCTTTAAGGCCACATCCATCGGGGTTAATGAAATAAACCGGCTCGGGGTGCTCTATATGTGCTTTAATTTTTTTTTACTTCCATCCACGGGCGGACACCCACACACTCTGGCAGAGAAGGAGCGAAGCAGGCCACCGCTCTCCCGATTCCACTTCTCTTAACTTTTCCTACCTCCCGGCCATCTTACCCCCAACGCTCCCCACCATGTCCCTCTTAAACGCAGGCTCACCTCGTCGCCCCCTGTTTTCGCTCCGTCTCCGCTGCTGCCGTCTCACAGCGCCGCTCGGTCTCCAAAATGGCGCTCACACACAAGGAGAGAGACTGAGGCGGTGGACTCGGCAGCAGCAGAGAGGCGGCCACTTTCAGTAACCGAGCGAGCAGGGACAACGGCGCCATGGCGAGGACAGAGCACGGAACAGGCATTCATAATCAATCACCGAGCAAACGCGACGACCAGATAATAACTATCGCATACAAATCGTCCGCTATCATTTCCGCCATTATAACACACTTTAATAACTATTAATAACAGACACCAAAAACGAGAATCTGAGACACGTTTTAGCGCATAAACGGCGATACTGATTTCTGCGATTGATCAGTGATGCCTTAAAGACTCACAAGTCCGCCTATGTGCGTATGACGTCATCGTCACCGCTTCCAAGTATCGCGTGATTCGGTGAGATTTCTAGATTTATATTATTGTGTGAACAAACTATCATAATGTAGCACTTAAAATTAAACTTTAGTTATTTTACAAATAAATCATATTAAATAGACCATTTATAATATTTATGTATATCTATATATATATAAATCCCATATGACACAGGAAGCATAAAACAGTAATCCTGCCTCGATAATCGCTTTTACGATATTAGTTGTGATATAATCAACACTATTATCGTAAACCCTTCTTCAGTTCATAAGCAGTGTCTGAAAATAAGGAAAAGTCTCGTACGTCTTTGTGGACTGACCGAAAGTTATTTTTATAAGCCAGTTCAGTCTTGTTCATGTTTAATCAGAGGAAAAAGCTGGCAAACGAGGTGTGTTTAGACTATTCAAATAAATGCAAAACGATTTAATAATCTATTCTAGAAAAGCACCATTTTTTTTTACAGGATTATTAAATTATACAAGGCGGTGTTAAATAATCAAATTCAGCTAATTATAGCAGCAGAAAATCCATTCTGTTATAGTTTAAATAGAAAATGTAATCAAACTTGATGGCACAAGCAGTCAGAAATGTTTTAACTTACAAACCAAATCATTCATTCAGGATCAAATTACAGGATCAGTTTAAAATAAATATAATAATAGATTAATTTTCTTTACATCTGCTACAAATTAATTTATTATAACACTTTTCCTCCATTACCAAATAAACAATAATATAAGTGAACAGAATGATTTTATTTGTATTATTATGTATGACAATACCAAGATTCTAATCAAAAAAATTCTGCTACTAATAATACATTTCTTCTAATTATTTTGTACTACATTACATACACATGTATAGCATTTTTTTAATGTATTATTCCAATTTTGATATAATAATAATACTAAGAGAAAATAAAAACCTACTACTAATAATAATCACTTGTAACTACTGATATTTAGAACTGATTAGACTTTTGGATTAAATAATGACATTTACTATAATATATATTCATGTAACTGATTATCTTATTATAAAGAATATAGGAGGGGATATCAAAAAGTTTCGAGACACACCAACAGATGGCAGCACACAGCTAAAACCAAAACTGCTGCCATCTGTTGTGTCTTTAAGGTGTCTTAAACCTTTTTGGTAAAGGGGTATCAAAAAGTTTTGAGACACACCAACAGATGGCAGCATTGTTTATTAAGTTTTAGGTACCTACAAAAAACGAGTGCTAATAATAATAATAATAATAGTAATAATAGTAATAACAATAATAGAAGGGCGAGTAAAATAAATTTGGAGTAAATGAGTGAGTTGAAATAATCGCAACAGAAACACAGAGAAGTGTACTTTATTAGTGTAAAGCCGTGTGAAAGCAACTCCGTCTTCTCTCTCTCTCTCACTCTCACTCACTCACTCACACACACACTCACACACACATCACTCACTCACTCACTCACTCACTCACTCACTCACACACTCACCACACTCACTCACATCACTCACACACTCACACACTCACTCACACACTCACTCACACACTCACTCACACACTCACTCACACACACACTCACACACACACTCACACACACTCACACACTCACACACACTCACACACACTCCACACACACTCACACACACACACTCACACACACTCACACACACTCACACACACTCACACACACTCACACACACACACACACACACACACACACACACACACACACACACACACACACACACACACACACACACAGTTTAAGTAGCTGTGTTTCTGATTTAGCAACGTTGCCTAATCTCAGTATTCCGTAACACATACACAGGCATTATGATTGCTGAAATGTCAGTGCGAGTACAGAGCGCTTGGCTCGGGGCAGCGATGGCGGTGTAACGCGGCTCGGGTGTGCTTTACAGGCAAAACCGATTGGATAGAGAATCGGCGTCACAGCCAGCTGGACATTTCCTCCTCGAACCTGTTCGGATCGATGAAAGGCTTATCGATGGATTTGATCATCAGCTCTCCGCAGTAGGCGCACTCGCACGCCACCATATCGTCGATGTCGGATTTGATCTGCTCTCGGCTGCCCTGGCCTTTCCCCAGGCTCACGGCGTCCTCCTCCTTGGGTCTCTGGCGAGATTTAGTGGTCTGCGTGGCAGCGGCGAGCTTTTTCTGCAGTTCCTCCAGCTTGGCCTGCTTGTAGGCGGAGAGGTGCGGCGTGACCTCCTGGAAGAGACAGTCGTGATGGAACATGTGTCCGCACAGGAAGAGGTAAAAGGGTCGGTTCAGCAAGGGGAAGTCACAGGTAGCGCACTTCTCCTGAGACTCCACCACGCCGTACTTGTTCCTCATCTCCTGGATGTCCTGGCGGATGCGCCGCGCGCTCTCTGTGGCCTCCTCCATCTCCTGCTTGAGCTCCTCGATGTGCTGGTTGTACTCCTCCAGCGAGGAGCAGATGGCCTCCTTAAAGTGATCGATTGTCACAAAGTCTGGGAAGAAAGGCAGGATGTCTTCAATCTTCAGCAGGTTGCAGCTGGACAGACAGTTCATCGCTTTCTTCACGTCCTTCTCCTCCTGAACCACGTGACGCGCAATCTTCAGCCACAGCTTCTTCCGCAGTTCCTCATCGTCTTCAGGGAGGTCGGCACACGACTTAGCCAAATCTACATCCACCTGAGATCGAACACACACAACACTTTAGATATAATAAATAAATAAATAAAATGGATCCTAAAAGTGATATTACACTCACTGGCAATTTTGTGGGCCCTCTACAGTACCCGAACAGCGGTTATACTAATGAAACAGATCTCTGGGGCCCCAAAAATGTGTGGGCCCTTAGAAATGTCCTAACACCCCCCCCCTCCCTCGCCAAGAAAAAATTATTTTAACCTAAAATGTTTACCTATTTGCGATTTTCCTTTTTTTTTTCCTCTTATGTAGAATTTTTAACATTTGTAGCCTCTCACCTGCAGGGCCAAATCCACAGCTTCTTCATACAGCTCCATTATCTTGTAGACTAACACGCAGGCCTGGAGATAGCCGTGTTCGGCGCAGAGGCGTAGGGCATATTTTAGATCGTAGTAGATCTCTGAGGCGTGAGTTCCCGCCTGCTCAAGGTACCACAGCAGAGAATCAGGCTTATACTTAGCATAGAGGGAAAGCAAATAGTTGTGGATGGCTTCGTCCTTTACACCGAGTTCGTTGACGCAGAACTCCATGTAACGGATGGTCTCGTTGATCTGCTGCGTGCTGCCGATCTGGCTGTAGTTCACCAGCGCAGGGATCAGCTGCTTAGGATCCAGCCGGCTGCCCATTTGGATCCAGGCGTCCACAAGTTTCTTTGGAATGTGCTGCATGAGAACCGGGGAGAACTTGTAAAAGAGCTTTTCGTCGCAGTGTTTGGAGAGGACGTCGAGCGCCGCAGCGTAGTCATCGTGCTGGCAGTAGTGAGAGATGACTCTCTCGTAGTCATGCATTATTACAGAAAAATAGACCATGTCGTCGACGTTGCCATGGCTTGCCAGGAGATCATAGATGGTGCTCCGATTGTTATAGAAGCACTCCTTGTGTTTGGAGCTACCTAGGAAGCCACGGAATTCCTCGCGCATTTCCTGAAACCGGGTGCTGCTTTTCTCGTACGCCTCCAGCTGCCCCAGACGGTTGAGATATAACTCGGTCAACCAGGTGACCAGCAGCGTGATTTGTGTCTTCTCTCCAGGTTTGAGGTTGTTCAGTTTCCGGAGGAGGAATTCCTTCAAAGCGTCCTCCTGCTTGGCTTCGATGAACTTCAGCGCAATCTCTTCAAAGTAGTTCTGAGTCAGAGCGTAGCACTTTGCACTCTCCAGATAGTGCTTGTTCTGGAACCAGTGCTCCGCTTCCTTGACAAGCACCATGTCCTTGCACTCGGGTCGATCCTTGCAGTACTCTTTGGCCAGGTCAAACTTTTTCATGTTCATGTACATCTGCCAGACATCTCTAGACTCCCTCTGAATGTGATACCGGAAGACAGCCTTTTCGGTGTAAATCCAGACAAGTCCGCCCACGGGATCTTTAATCATTTTTTTGAGAGGACCGAACTTATCGGGGAAGATGTCTTCGTAGACGACCTGCCCGTTCAGGGTGCATATGGCCTTGACGCGATCAGGGAGCAGGAGCAGGAAATGAAACTGGGTGAGGACAATAGAAATGGGCTTGTTGTAGTTCAAGTCGATATCCGGCGTGTATTCCCAAACCTGTATGTTGCTAAGAAGGGAGTCGGGCCGTGAGAAGTCCAGATGGCCGTACAAAACTCCATTTCCCATCATCCAGGCGAAAGAGTTAGGGGCTAAGCGGAGCTTGGAGGTGTAGAAGCCGATCTCACTATAGCCCATGTTGGCGGGAAATTCCTGAAAGCTCGGTAAGGGATCCTGATTCTGAGCGAAGATCGAGCTGAAGCCTTGCTGCTCGGAGCCTTCGGCCAACTTGCCGACAAACTGGAAGAGACGTTTTCGAGTGGTGGCGACGATAAAGTACTTCGACTCGATTCCACGCTCCACTTCGAGGCAACAGACAGGCGCTGTCTTTCCGTCCTCTTCCAAGGAATGAACCTGCCTGAAGTACTGATCTGGGTTGGTGTTGAACAGGGAACCCTCAGAAGCAGAGATCTCTGCCTCGAAAATAATACCCTGACTCGTTCCAACGAGAATCGGGCCAGTGTTCGCTTCGCTGCCTAAAATTTTGTTCCAGCCCACGCTCTCTATCAAGTGGCCCCTCCACCTGGAGAGGCTGCGAACCTTCTGAGTGTTCCGGTTTAGGTAGACACACTCGCTCGTGGTCAGACTGATCACCAAGTGAGATCCTACAAGACAATAGTAAACAAATATTTTCAAAAATCCAGGATATATTTAAGGTCCTAACATTTTTTAAATAGAATTCTTAAACCTCTTACCACATTTCACTAGGTCATGTGACCCTTAACATGTGACCTCTCCTTATCTCTCTATTTTTTTCAATCAAGCTATCCTCTCATATTCGCGTTTTTTTCTTTACGCTTCTTTCTAATTATTCTTGGATTGTAATACCGGTCCAGATGTTAGGACAATGTTGGTCTCTTCTGTCCATCACGAATAAACTGACAGATTTATTTCTTCTTGTTAATTTGTCTGACGTTGCACTCTGTGATGGAAGCTCCACCCACTGACCTCAATGGTTTCCACTCGACATCAACAAGGTTTTGGGGGCTGGTTCAAAGCCAGGATTTGGGCACCGGGACAGGATTTCTTTCAGTGGAAAAGCACAGTCCGGTTTCTGACTGTGTTCCGGCACTGTGTCTACTTTCATGTAAGATTTATATTAACCACCGCTGCAGATTGAGGCACCACAAAGGTTTACACTTCACATTTACATATCTAGTGTTTGGGAGATGCTCTTATCCAAAGCTAACTACATTTATTTCTATAATTTTGACCAATTGGGCGTTTAAAAGTTTAGGGCCTTGCTAAGGGGCCCAGTGGTGGCAGCCTGGTGGTGCTGGAAGTTAAACCCATAATCAATACAGCATACCACTAAGATACCACTTCCCCATAGAGCCTCAATGACCTCTGGGGAAACAAGTATAGAGAATAATTTACCTGTGGGATCCAGGAAGAGTTTGTGTACTTTACTATCGTCCTTTCTTCCCAGTTCGGTCTGGTTCAGCTGATCCGGTTTCCCCAAATCAATCCTACATCACAGACAGCAGGGTCAGTCGAGTTAATCATTAAATGGTCCGAACGACGGATGGAAATGGCGACGCGCTCGGTTACCTCAGCAGCGTGTCTTTCCCGAGACTCATACACAGCTGGTTGTTGCACACGGCAAAGTGATTGATCTTCTCGGGAGGCGTGAAATCGATCCGCTGCTTGTTGAAGATGGGCTTTTCTTCCTCCAGCCTCGCATTCACGAATCCTGCAGAGGGCGCCAGAGAAAAGGAGCGTCAAAGCAATGGCGACGTCATACACGAAATTCTGTTCGCACACACACTTCTGGGGAAATAACCCAAATGACGAGAAGTTCCGATGAAGTCGAGTTACTATAAAGTTTTTTTTTACTTTTATACTAATAAAGTTTTTTCCATGAACATGTTTTATTTATTAAAGAACAAAAGGTCAGTATTTTATTTCGTTCAGTCGCAGACAGAAAAGAACAATTAAAAGCATCTGCAATCTAGAAACACTGGAGCCTCCGATTCCTGAGTCTATAATTAATGTTCAATTTACAATGAAACATTTATTTAAACTTTATTTATTTTTAAAGCCTGTTAATTTCTATTAATTCCCGTAGTGATTTTGAGGTTTAGGATTTATGTTGTAATAATGTTTGGAGGTCGAGGTTATTTATATTGTTATTAATCATTTAGAAATAAATACAAAAAAGTAAAGATTAAGAAATGCAAATAAAATTAAATAAATACATTTTATTAAATAAAAACTAATCAATAACCAGTCAGACAGACAGACAGACAGACACAGACAGAGAAACATTTACCCGATAAAAATAAACGTGTGTGGACGTGTAAACAGTTTTTTTTTTTTTTTGTCATTTTAGGGGCCTTGCTCGGGGGCCTTGGGAATTGAACCCTCGTTGATCTGATCAGTTCTTCACCTTTTTCTTCAAGCTGACAGAAGAGCTTCCACGTCCTGCTCAGTTTCCGTTCGTTTTTATTTGTTCTGCACTTTTAACAGGTCTGAAATGGTGGCTGAAATGGTTGAGGTGTTGGACTGCTAACTGGAAGATTGTGGGTTCGAATCCCAGCATCAACAAATTACTACTGTTGGGCTCCTGAGCAAAGCTCTTAACCGTCCAACCATTTTTTTTTTATATCCAACTGACGAGTCGAGGGCTGGGGGCCTTGCACAGGGGCCCGGCTTGTATAGTTCCTTATAGTAACTCGACTTCATCGGAACCCTAACCCCATGATAACAGACGTCGTCACCCAGGATCCCGACAGATATTATTATTATTTTCCTTTTACTTACGGTGTAAAATGCAAACAAAAGTTAAACAACAGTTAAATCATCAGTCTGTGATTGTGATTATTTGATGAGGTTATTATTTGTTTGTGTATAAAATGAGGCAGTTAAACGGTTGTAAATACTTCACTAACCCTGACCTTTAATTTGCATAAACAAGTTGATAGTTTGTTAATAGGGCTTTGAGGAACCGGTTTAACACACACACACACACACACACACACACACACATCCATCAGATCAGACGGCCGTTACACCGAGTGTGAGGTGTGAAACCGGTCCTCCGTTAATCAGAGACACAATAGAGGCGTTTGATCCTGATGATCCAACTGCAGTTTACACCTGATTAATAAACCACCACCGGTACAGCGGGGGCTCCAGTCCACTCCCAAACCCTCGTCCTGATCAGAAAGAGGAATCCATTTATACAGATCAGCAGCATAAACCGTTATAGCGCCTTTATTTCAATCAATTCAAGTCGTCCTGACGCAAGAACACAAGACGTGTTTCTCTAAAACATCTAACAAAAAACCCCCAGAAATATTTTATTATCTGTTTTAAATCCCAAACCCACCAAAATAAATAACTGTTCTATATACTTAAAAAACTATATATTATTATTTATGTATAACAATAAAGAGAACTATTAAACAATTCATCTTCCCAATATTTACATTCACATGTACCTCGATAAGATATTGTTTATATTTATTTAATAAACATCAGTTATATCAATATTTATGATAGGGACCCATTTCCTTTGATCCAAAATCTAATGATATTCATTCTATTTAAAATAATTAAATCAGTCAATCTATTAATTAATATTTCAATTATAAACAAGAAAAATTGCAATTTATTCACTTTTTATATAATAAACATCTTTATTATTTTAGATATTATAATTCATGTTAATAAAACCCGAGACTGTGGATGTACTATATATTTTTACTATATAGATATTTTATAGAAGTACTATATATTTATATTACTATATATTTTATATAACGTATTATTACTATATATTTATATACGTATATTACTATATATTTGTATATAATGTATTATTACTATTTATATTTAAGATGAAAATTTAATTAGTTTTGTTTTATGTAAAATATTTATACATTATGGTTTATTTATTTTGATTTGGCACCATGGACAATAGTGTGTGTGTATATATATATAATTAGAATTAATGACGGAGGCGGAGCGACACAGGACAAGTTTAAGAAGCTTTAATTAATTTAATTTAATTATCATCATCATCATTTATTCTTCTTCTTTACCCGCTTTTTTCCCTAATTCGGGGTCACAGGGATCTGCTGGAGTCTATCCCAGTGTCTCTGAAAGGGTGAAGGACAGGAGGGAGACACCCTGGACAGGTCGCCAGTCCATCACAGGGACACACACACACACACACACACACACTCACTCCTATGGACAATTTAGTATCATCAATCAATCTAACATACATGTTTTTGGACTGTGGGAGGAAACCGGAGAACCCGGAGTAAACACACACAAGCACAGGGAGAACATACACACTCCACACAGAAACACCCCTGCAGGGGAATCGAACCCGGAACCTTCTAACTGTGAGGAAACAGTGATAATCACTAAGCCACCGCGCTGCAGTATATTTATTGAGACTGGTATTACTTTGTGTTTTAATTCTGAAATCCACACGTCAGTCCAGGAGGATGAGATGTGATGTAATGTGATGCAGTCTGATGGGATGGGATGTTGGATTGTGTGTTATAATCAAATGTCAGGCTGATCAAAAGGTCATGGGTTCAATTCCCATCAATTACATTTACATTTCTGGTATTTAGCACATCGGAGTATCTTTCATTTATTTCATTTATGCAATTGAGCAAATAGGGGTTAAGGGCCTTCCTCAGGGGCCCCAGCGGTGGTGGTGCTGGGATCCGAACCCACAATCTTCCGGTTAGCAGTCCACCATCTTAACCACTAATCTACAACTTCCTCCCATCACCACTAAGCTAATACTGTTGGGAGTGTAGTCGAGATATTATGGGATGTAGTGTGAGATAGCGGAGTGTATTGAGATATTATGGGATGTAGTGTGAGATAGCGGAGTGTATTGAGATATTATGGGATGTAGTGTAAGACAGCGGAGTGTGTTGTGATATTATGGGATGTAGTGTAATATATAATAAGCTCGTGGCTCTGTACCTGAGTGTGTTATCCCGATCATATTGGTCCCCGGAAGGCGTCCATGCTGAACCGGGTGTCTGATCATCTGAGAGTCCTCATAATCATCCAGAATAGTCGCCATTTTATCTTTAACACTGATTTAAACAATAATCTTATATTAAATAAATCTGATCATCTGCATTTCCGGTCTTTACGTCCACAGCACAGCTAGCTGCTAGGCTTATTAGCTAACCCTGACCTAAATACCTGTATCTACACTTTATTTACAAAGCTAAGGATCTTTAAACACTGGTAGCAACCAACAAGTTGGTATTAAAAGATTTATAAAAGAAATAAACGCAAGTTTGGACATGTATAAACACAAACGCCCCCAAAACGCAGAAGGAGAGTCTGTGAGGTAGACTCGGATCACGTGATTACAAATCATGTGATGGATTCGAAAGGGTGCCGTTTTCCAAGTGTCCACATGATGTCGCTGTTTCTCTATAATAAAATAAACGAATGAGTTCAGATGGATTTTATAAAGTTAATCAAGGAAAATTTACTTTTTTGTTTATTTACAGAAAAGAGCATTTTTACAATAAAGACAATAAAACAGAAAAAAACTACAAACTTATTTAGATATAATAATTATTAATATATTTTATTGTATATTTTGTTGCTTCAAGAGAGACAAATTCAACTGCCTGTAATATTCGGCCTTTTTTCCCAACAAAAATATAAAAATATTTTTAATTTTAAAGAAAAAAGGTAATATTGCAACAATAATATTATACATTCATGTGTCTACACTAAATTAGAACGAATAAATATGTAAATAGATCATTAAAAAGCTTAATAGCACAAATTCTGACTTAAATTTTATTCTCTATATATTTGTAAAACTTAAGAATTTTTGTAACTATATTTTTTAGTTTTATAAGTTAATGTTTCAAAAATAAACTATGTATTAACCACACAATAAAACCTCCATGTTGGCATTTTTAATTTTAAATAACTTTTACTTACAAAGAAGATAAATCTTTAACAAATCGTAATAAATAGTAATTTAAAATATTTCATCATTTATAACATTAAAATAAAAATGTTTAAATAAAACCGCTGATTAAGTTTAAAAAAGTAAAAACACACTTTTCAGTGACGTCATGCAGTGGGGGGGGCGTGTGGGTGTGGCCATGCAAATGATTTCACGGAGTAGAGAAAGAACTCGTATCCCTGTGAATGCTCAGAGTGTCGGAGAGTGTGTGTTGTGTTGTGTTGTGTTGTGTTGTGTTGTGTGTGAGAGTGTGTGTAAGAAAGAGAGATCGTGGGAGTTATGAGGTGACACTGACCGCTTTATTCCAGAGCTTCAGTGGAACTCGTATATTTCAGACCCCCGGTGTTGGACATGCCACCCCAAATGGATTATTTCTACCAAGAGGCGCGAATTCCGCCGGTGTGTATGGAGCAGGGACGCGAGCACGAGCACGCGCACACGCCGGAGTCGGACCAGGAGCCGGTGATCCGCTGCATGCTGGTGGGAGACGGGGCTGTGGGTAAAACCAGCATGATCATCAGTTACACCAACAACGGATACCCCACCGACTACAAACAGACCGCGTTCGACGTGTTTTCAGGTGAAATCTCGACCTCTTCTGCAACGCACGCCGATGACGTCACAGAAGCCAATAATTAATTACCCCGCTTCACTTATTTATCTCTTCTTCTTCTTCTTTTCTTTTTTAGGACAAGTCCAAGTAGACGGAGCACCTGTCAGGATCCAGCTGATGGACACAGCTGGACAGGTAAAACAATCCTTAACTAATCCGGTTAAGAGGTTAACTTACTTAGAATTAACTTAGTTGAGAGCAATTTGAAACACTAGAGTAGGTGAAGCCCTGTTTATTAATATATCATTCATTTATTCCAGCTGATGGGGATCTATATTTATCTTATAAAGTAATAAACATGGAGATATTACATAACCCTCTATATATATATATATATATATATATATATATATATATACAAAAACCTTTAACGAATAAATACATTTTATTTTTAACCACCTGCTATAATTTTATACTGCAAAATATGTGTTTATATAATGTGTTAATAATTTCAGAGTATTTAAAATATAAGATAAACTAGTAGCAAGTTTTGCTACTATGTGTGTGTGTGTGTGTGTATATATATATATACACACACACATCCAATTTGGATTAAATAAAATATGTGTATATATAATTGTTTTTTTTTAATTAAAATACTTTTTTAAAATAATGCCACATAGTTTAACAAACTTTTATATAAAGTTTATTTCTAGGGTTGAAATAGTTAGAATATTTCTATCTTTTAGAACTATTTTAACTATTTTAAGGAATTATTTATTAAAGTATTATTTATTACTACAAAGCTCGAAAACTTCTAACTCGTCCACCGCAATCCAATCAAAAATCACAATTTGTACTCAAGAAATTCAGTAATAAAACTTAAAAATAAAAATCAAAATACTAATGAATAGATTTAAAAAGAATTTTACTTAAAATGTCAGTCATGTCTTCATTATGTCGTGTGGCAGAAACGGAAGAATGAGTGATTTTATCATCCACGACAGCGACACTCATTATTTACACAAACGCTGCAGAATGAAAGTGATCCGGCTTTTAATATTAAAATAAATCAAATCTAAGATTATTAAACTGTTCTATTTAGACTATTTTTTTTAATCTGTCAGGCAAATAATCTGCTAATAGAAAAAACGGGGTTTTTTACAGGATTTAAGATTTCTTTTATTTTCTTTTATGTGAAAAAAGTGTGTACAGGAGCGGGTCGAGTTCTAATCTGTGTCTCTTGGCTGCGTTTCAGGAAGAATTCGACGGCTTCCGCTCGCTGTCTTACGCCCACTCGGACGTCTTCCTGCTGTGCTTCAGCGTGGTCAACCCGACGTCCTTCCAAAACATCACGAAAAAATGGATCCCGGAGATCCGTTCCTGCAACCCGACGTCTCCCATCATCCTGGTCGGAACTCAGTCGGACCTCCTACTGGACGTCAACGTTCTAATCGACTTGGACCGCTACAAGGTGAAGCCCGTGCTCGGGCCTCAGGCCCGGAACCTAGCTGAGAAGATCCGCGCTACGGAGTACGTAGAGTGCTCGGCGTTGACGCAGAAGAACCTGAAGGAGGCTTTCGACGCAGGCATTTTCGCCGCCATCAAATACAAGGCCAGGAAGGCCAGGAAGACGAGACTGTCGGACCGGCGCACGAAAGCGTTTTCTAAATGCAGCTGGAAGAAGTTCTTCTGCTTTGTCTGATGATCCCGTGGGTCAAACTGTAATGACATTTCTTATTTATTGCTTTCGGGCAGGACTTGTGGTATGACCTTTGGCATGTGGAACATTTTACTTGCAGGAACCGTTTGATGCACATCTGATGCACGTGAGACGAGAGATAAAGAGCGTGAGCAAATCAACCGAGCCAGAAATTCATACGAGGAAGTACTGAAATGGGCTGCGTATTGGCACGGGCCGCACGATATGATATGATACGATACGATACAATGGGTCACGATACACTTGTTCACGATATATATCGCAATTCAATACATATTCCATACTTAAAAAAAAAAAAAGATAAAAGCAAATTGCTAAAATTACACTGAATACACATTTTTACACTATTCGTTC
>VCAZ01000098.1:675943-755943 GCA_005784505.1 Bagarius yarrelli
ACGTCAGGAGTAGAAACGGGTAATGGTATTGCTTAAGGACCCAACAGTGGCAGACCGGTTGCGGTGGGGCTTGAACCCCTGTCTTCCCGGTAATCCAAACAATACAAGTTTATCATTTAAGTCAGTGCGTTTGGAAGTTTGTCACTGTGTGTTTGGTAGTTCGGGACAGAGTGTACAAATAATAAAATAGCAGCTATGTAAATGGTGGATTAATGGTTAAATCAAGTACCTACTGTTCAGAAGGTTGTGAGTTTAAATCCCAAAACCACCAAACTGGTTTACTGGGCTCTCGAGCAACAGCTGCATCATTTAAGGTCAATCTGGATTAGAGTGTCTGCCGAATGTAAACAGGACTGACTGTGTGTACTGTCTGCTTCTATCTATCAGATCCAGCTGTTTCTTCAGCTTTTGCAGCTGTTCGTGCTACAGCGGCTCTTCAGTGGGACTGGACCAAACTGGCTAAGTCCTTTCACTGTTTTAAAATGTTAGAATATTAGTTATATCAGTAGATCCTGAATTTAGTTTCTTGCATGACATGAGATCATAATTTAACTCTTGTGATCTTATAGTTGATTATTTCTATGTGAAATTTATTAAAATCTATTAGCAGCATGTTGATTTCTGTCTCCACAAGCAGCCGCATTGGTCACAACCCTGATGAGCTAATTTATCAGTTCAAAGCTCCGGTCTGAGTCTCGGTACGGGTCAGGAGACGCCGCGTTATCTTTTCCGTCTCATCACGGCCTGATTGGATTGGTAATTTTAAGGATATCTGAATGACCATTGAGCTGTGTGTGTGTGTGTGTGTGTGTGTGTGTGTATTTCGAATAACATGCAGGTTGAGAAACTGACATCTTAGTCAACATGACAGAGATGAAGTATCACATGATATCTGCCGTAACAATCTTTTCTCTGAAAAAGTTTAATAGCACACTAAAGGTGTGTGTTACACATGGCTGATTTGCATGCAGGAGCTGTGATAGGTCTGATCTCGATGGACTGTCTGGGAATAGAAGGGTGGTGCTTTTCCCACACACACTGATGTGACTCAGGGTGACTTTGGCGCAATCACACAGTGACAAGTGAGGACAAGATGCTCAGGGTAACCAGCGAGATCTCACGATAAGAGACAAGGAGGTGAATTCAGGCTTGTTTACACACTGGGATTAGTGTGAAATAGTAACTCTGAAGTGGGACGAGTTCAGCGTTTAATTGCCCTGGAACTTTTTTTTTACTTCTCAATCAAACTAACTTAATCATACTTTATTAAAAATGGATTTATTTTATTAAACATACAGAGTACAAAGGAACCCAGTAGCACCAGTGCTGGAATTATTCTGAGATAGATTCCGAGATTAATCCTGGTGCTTTGTTTTAGGTGTTGGGAAAGTGTGTTTGGTGATTAAGACAGTTTGTTTGGTCATTTAGGACAATGTGATTAGTAGTTTGTCACAGTAATATGGGACAGTGTGTTTGGTAATATGGGACAGTGTGTTGTTTTGGTTATTTAGCATTGTGTGTTTGGTTATATGGGATGGTGTGTTTGGTTATATGGGACAGTGTGTTTGGTTATATGATGGTGTGTTTGGATGGTGTGTTTTTGGTTATATGGTGTGTTTGGGACAGTGTGTTTGGTTATATGAGATGGTGTGTTTGGTAATTTAGGACAGTGTGTTTGGTTATATGAGATGGTGTGTTTGGTAATTTAGGACAGTGTGTTTGGTTATATGGGATGGTGTGGTTTGGTATTTATGGGACAGTGTGTTTGGTTAAATGGAGCATGTACAGTGTGTTTGGTTATATGGGACAGTGTGTTTGTTTGGTATATATGAGATGGTGTGTTTGGTAATTGGTAATTTAGGACAGTGTGTTTGGGTATCTGAGATGGTGTGGTTTGGTAATTAGGACAATGTGTTTGGATGGTGTGTTTGGTTTGGTAATTTAGGACAGTGTGTTTGGTTATATGAGATGGTGTGTTTGGTTATATGGGACAGTGTGTTTGGTTATATGAGATGGTGTGTTTGGTAATTTAGGACAGTGTGTTTGGTTATATGAGATGGTGTGTTTGGTAATTTAGGACAGTGTGTTTGGTTATATGGGACAGTGTGTTTGGTTATATGAGATGGTGTGTTTGGTAATTTAGGACAGTGTGTTTGGTTATATGAGATGGGTGTGTGTTTGGTTATATGGGACAGTGTGTGTTTGGTTATATGGATGAGATGATGTGTGTTTGGGTAATTTAGGACAGTGTGTGTTTGGTTATATGAGATGGTGTGTTTGGTAATTTAGGACATTTGGGGACAGTGTGTTTGGTTATATGAGATGGTGTGTTTGGTAATTTAGGACAGCGTGTTTTGGTTAAATGAGATGGTGTGTGTTTGGTTATATGGGACAGTGTGTTTGGTTATATGGGATGGTGTGTTTGGTTATATGGGACAGTGTGTTTGGTTATATGAGATGGTGTGTTTGGTAATTTAGGACAGTGTGTTTGGGTATATGAGATGGTGTGTTTGGTTAATTTAGGACAGTGTTTGGTAGGACAGTGTGTTTGGTTATATGAGATGGTGTGTGTTTGGGTAATTTATATTGTGGTTTTGTTATTAGGACAGTGGGTGTTTGGTTAATTTGGGACAGTGTGTTTGGTTATATGAGATGGTGTGTTTGGTTAATTTATGGGACTATGAGACAGTGTGTTTGGTTATATGAGATGTGTTGTGTTTGGTAATTTAGGACAGTGTTTTTGGTGTTGTTTGGTAATTTAGGACAGTGTGTTTGGTTATATGGGATGGTGTGTTTGGTTATATGGGACAGTGTGTTTGGTTATATGAGATGGTGTGTTTGGTTATGATGAGGACAGTGTGTTTGGTTATTTATTGAGTGTTTTGGATGTGTGTGTTTGGTTAATTTAGGACAGTGTTGTTTTGGTATAGTGTGTTTGGTTTATTGATGATGGTGTGTTTGGTAAAATTTAGGACAGTGTGGTTTGGTTATATGAGATGGTGTGTTTGGTAATTTAGGACAGCGTGTTTGGTTATATGGGAGATAGTGTGTGTTTGGTTATTGCGCTGGGTTTGTAGGACAGTGTGTTTGGTTATATGATTTGGATGGATGTGTTTTGGTAATTTAGGACAGTGTGTTTGGTTATATGAGATGGTGTGTTTGGTAATTTAGGACAGTGTGTTTGGTTATATGAGATGGTGTGTTTGGTTATATGGGACAGTGTGTTTGGTTATATGAGATGGTGTGTTTGGTAAAGTGTGTTTGGTTCTTTAGGACAGTGTGTTTTGGTTATATGAGATGGTGGTGTTTGGTTATATGGGACAGTGTGTTTTGGGTTATATGAGATGGTGTGTTTGGTAATTTTAGGACAGTGTGTTTGGGTATATGAGATGGTGTGTTTGGTTAATTTAGGACAGTGTGTTTTGGTTATATGAGATGGTGTGTTTGGTAATTTAGGACAGTGTGTTTGGTTATATGGGATGGTGTGTTTGGTTATATGGGACAGTGTGTTTGGTTATATGAGATGGTGTGTTTGGTTATATGGGACAGTGTGTTTGGTTATATGAGATGGTGTGTTTGGTAATTTAGGACAGTGTGTTTGGTTATATGAGATGGTGTGTTTGGTAATTTAGGACAGTGTGTTTGGTTATATGGTTTGGTAATTTAGACGGTTGTGTTTGGTAAATTTAGGACAGTGTGTTTGGTTATATGAGATGGTGTGTTTGGTAATTTAGGACAGTGTGTTTGGTTATATGGGACAGTGTGTTTGGTAATTTAGGACAGTGGTGTATTTTGTGTTTGGTTATATGAGATGGTGTGTACAGTACCGACTAGCAATTTACTGCTAAAAATAAATATCTATCTAAAAGGATGGATTTCTCTGAGAATTTGCCAGAATAAATCGGATGAGCTCGACATTAAGCTCTACACAGAGACTGAACAGTTACGAACAGCGAACTAAGCATTCGCACTCTTCTGTTTGATCACCTTTCTGCCTAACACTGGAGATTTCACACCAAAACCGCACACGGACACACACACTCTTACACTCGCTGAGCGCCGTTTTACACTGCTTCAGATACCGAATCCATGTAGAGTAACACGATGTGAAAGTTAGCTGGACTAACCAATAGTAAATCAGCACAAAAAATAGTTTTAAATGTGTATTGAATATTTAGGATTTTCTGACTGATTTATGTAACATTAGCCACATGTAATGCTATGGTGTTGCTAATGCAACCATCGTTTCTGTTTATTAGCATAAACAGTAAGTAGCTATTGTTACTAGCTGGCTAGGTTTACCTGCACATTTCCTCTGATGACATCTCACATAAGGTTGGGATGAAGCTCCGCCCCCTGAAACGGTTTGCACAAACACTGAGAAATGGAGACTTTCGACTTAGACAACAGGATCAGAGATCATTTTACGATAATAGCACCGTTTCTCACACGCCGATATTCCATTTCCGAAATCTGGATGTGAAGTAAAAGTGAACAGTTTATATAATATTAAATTAAATAATTAAATACAACCCGATGCCTAAATCTTCCTCATGTCTGCATCTTCATGGAATAAAACAGCAAAACCTTTTTTTAGTTTATGAACAAAAAAAAAAAAAAGATCATTAAATTTAATATGAATAAATTCAGTCACGTTCAAGGCATCAGAATTTCCTAAAGTTAAAAAAAAATCAGTTCTTTATTAAAATTTTTTGATACTGTGATCCGGACACGTTAAAACGTAAAGCAGAGTTGATCAACTTTAGGAAATTATTTATTTACATTTACAAAAAATGCTCATGCTGTTAGCATAAACGCTAGTGAGCCAAAATTTTGTTTGCTAATTTTATGCTAACGTCGTATTCGTTAAGGAGCAACAGAAAAGAAACCCGACTGCTGGTTAAGTCCAGTTTTTAACTTATCTAGTTAAAAACATGTTTCTTTTTTATTTTAATGTTAAAATAAAAATAAATGTTGTTATTAGCAGTCTCTGTAAGTCAGTTTTACTGAAAAAGTATGCGAAAAATGCGGGACGGTCGCATACTTTTCATAACAAATGTCATCTTTTTCTATCTTTCATCTTTAAAAAATGAAAAAGAAAGAGTTTGAAGATTCCACCGTTCATGTCATTAAAAAATAATAACATATAAACGATGATAAAAAATAAAGAAAGGAAGACGAACAGATTCGTTGAAAAACAAAAAAAACCCTACTTTTAGTTCAGGTTCGTTTTTTAAATTATTTATCTTTATGCCACACTTTAAAAACCACAGCCAGGAATTTCCGACTTTAAACAATGCAACATGTGTTTTATTAAAAAAAAAGGTTAGGACTTCGTATGTTTGTGTAATAATCACGCTGCCGAAATTAAGAACGAAGCAGCGAATCAGGCAGCAGAAGGAGCGGGTTGGAATGTAAATAAGTCACAATTCGTGCTGATTTTCTTCACATCGGAAAAGTTTCCATTTGAGGGTCAAAAGTGGAAAAAGTTTTAATTAAGAAAAAAAAGTGACGTCACGTCGTTGTGGTTGATTAATTGTCTATTCGGTAAAGTTGTGAAAACACTGATAATTTTCCAGGAATTTTCCTGTTTCCTTTTATAGCGTTATACCTTATTTTTAATATTCCAGGCAGAAAATGCACTGTGGTAACCTTTAGACATGTGTGTGTGTGTGTGTGTGTGTGTGTGTGTACATGGATAATAAAAAACACTCATCGCACACATACGGTTTGCACTGAAGAGTGTTTCTAAACACTTTCTGCTCACCTGACCGGCTCGACGAGCCTTTTCTTTCTCATCACCTGTTGCAGGTAAAGGAGCCGGTTGGACTGGAAGAACACACACATCACGAAACTGTGTGTGAAGACAAACGCTGGACGACTGTACGAACATCCGCTTCCTCGAACCCTAGAAAAGATCATATGCAGCTTCTCTTACCAACTTTAATGTATCTATCATCATCATCATCATCATCAACACCATCATCATCATCATCATCGTACAACATCGTTTATTTTCCACCATTAAATTGTTTTATTGTTTTAGTAAAATTTAAACACAAACAAACCCACCAAAGCCACGCCCCCCTGACTGGATGACATCACCTGAAAGCAGGTGCACTTAAAAAGGGTGGCGCTTCCTACAGGACAAAAAACCACCACCTTGACCTGATTTATTACTCACTTCCACCACAGAAATGACGCGGTCACATTCTCCATTTTCATTGGTCGGGTTAGTTTTTTTCATTTTAGCTTAAAAATGATGTAACGTTCTACAATAAATACGAGTTGTAATTTTTAGCACTGTTGCTGAAGTCGACGAGGAAGTAAATGCTTCAGGTGTGATAAGTTACTTGTTACCGCGACGTCATTGATCGCTTTTCAGAATTCTAAACTATCCTGAATTATTGGCACATCACCAGCTGGTCGAGAAAATTCCCAGCATGCCTTAGCAACCGTGTTAATGGTTAAACGTGCTTAAACATTGTGTGTGTGTGTGTGTGTGTGAAAGAAAGAAAGAACAGTCATACTTTTTAGCCCTGTAGTTAAGCTTAAATTCATTTATTGTATAATTAAATAAATTCATTGTAAAAAATATGAAGCTTTTTTATCACGTTAATGCAAATCATTCTGAAAGGTTTTTTTTTTCAATATTAAGATTAGGAATTATTTTTAATGATTAAAATAGTTTAACACATATTGCATGTTTTTTTAAATCAATATATTAATTAATTATTTTCACGTCATAAAAGTAAATATTATTTTTAACCCCGCCTTCCACCCCGTCCCACCCTTTACTGTACAGAACACCCTAAATGAAGACTAATGCCGGACACTGCGCTGTTGTGCTAAAACAAAGAAGGAATATGCTAATTATAAAACAATAAAGATAAAAACACAATTTAATACATGAATCATCACTTCCAATCAATGGAACATCCAGATTATTTACATAATAAGTCAATAATTAACATGTGTTTTCAATTATTTCTACCATTTAAATGACTTTTATTTTGTTTTTAGCTATTTTTACAATATTTTATAAACTGCCAGACTTTTAATCTGAACATTTCTCAATGCAAAATTGAGGCTCAGGGTTATGAAACTAAGCTAAAAGAAGTATTTCTGGAAGAAAATTTAAATAAAGGGACATTATAAGAATTCCATGACGAATAGTGAATAATAAAGTGTTCCAGTGAGACAGTCTGTGCCTGAGGGCAAAATAAAAGTCCATTAGACTGCAGGTCGAACACCTGACTCGGATCTCCGGCACACTTCAGTCAACAGGACTGTGATGAGGTGTTTACAATCTGAACCTAGAGTTTAAATTCAAATCCGAGGCTAATGTGTGTGTCAAGTGTGTGTTAAGTGTGTGTGTGTGTGTGTGTGTGTTGTGACGGGGGTTTGAAAGTGGGCTCTGTCATTCAGAGGCTTGTGGGGGTGGAAAAGGTTTTTTTTTTCAAAAGCACAGCAGTAAGCCTCTTAACTACAGTGACCTCCTGGGGACCAGCAGCTGAAGATGAAACCTGAGACGAAGATCCAACTTCTAAAGTTCCCGTGTGTCGGTCCGGAAAAAACAAAACACGGAAGTTTGTTCGTAAAATATCCGAAGCATTTCATTGACAGTTCTGCCACTTAGCAGACGTCCTCATCCAGACTGCCTTATAATTATCTCGTTTTATTAATATATTTTTAGGAATTTTGCCTTAAAAAGGAGGAAGGAGGAAATAGGGGAGAGGGAGAGGGGGTGTGGCCAGAGGGACCCCAGCCGGGTCGAACCTGAGATGCCAGAGCGCAACAGCACATGTAGGTGCAACAGTGGCAGCTTATCTGTGCTAAGAATTGGTGGTGGTAGTGCAGTGATTAAGGTGTTGGACTGCTAATTGGAAGATAGGAGTTTGATTCCCAGCACCATGAACCTGGCACTGTTGGGCCCCTGAGCAAGGCCCTTAACCCCAAATTGTTCAGTTGTATAAAGAGATAAATGTAAGTTGCTCTGGATAAGAACATCTGCCCAATGCAGTAAATGTAAATGTAAACCCATAATCCTTGGTCAGCACTCCAACACTTTTCTGTATGACAAATGTGCAGGTGTGTGTGTGTGTGTGTGTGTGTGTGTGATTATGGCACCCTGTAAATCAAGTCACAGCGTTATCTAAAACATCTTCACTGGAACCGAGAGACTCAAAACCTGTCCCAGCATGACAATGTCCCTGTGAACAAATCCCCTGATCTCCATAAAGACATGCTGTGTTCTGATTGGAGGAGAAGAACTCTCATGTCCTGTACAGAGTCCTGATTCTGACTCCACCCCTTTAAACTGAACACCTTTGGGATGAACTGGAACCCTGACTGAACCCCAGACCTCCAAACCTCAACATTAGTGTCTGATCTCACTCATACTATTGGAACTGAATGATCAAATCCACACAGTCACATGACCCACACAATCACATGACCCACAGTCACATGACCCGAACTAGTGGAAAGCCTTTTCTGGAATAGAGGGATGTGATGGGTGGGCGTCCAAAATATATATCCTTTTGTATATATATATATATATATATATATATATATATATATATATAGTGTGTGTGTGTGTGTGTGTGTGTGTGTGTGTGTGTGTAAGGGAATCGTCTGTATGTTTTTACGGTAAACAGAATAAATAAACCCGCAGCTGCCCCTCAGACCTATGTGTGTATCATATTCGTGCATTCAAATTGCATGAGTTTCATCTCAAAGCCAAACAGTTCTTTTGTTCGAGCAGCCGTTAAATAACGAAGCAGACTCGTCCCAGCAGCTTGTGTGCTGTCGGTTACAGACTGGAAGAAGGGTGGGGGTGTAAAAACTGTCACTTAGGGACTCAGTGGGGTTTTTCTTTAACCCCCTTTAACACACACAGTGGGGATTCCCTCCAAAACGGCCCACAGCTACACTAATCCACATCACACACCACTGGATCCGAACCCTGCAACTGTTCGACTGCTTTTAATTAATGCTAATGAATTCTCATGATTACAACAAAGGCCACGCTGACAGGAGGGGAAAAAAACCCATTCTAAAACGTAAGCGTAATTAACACAGCTTAAAGGTAAAGAGTTAAACACTCAGTGTCATGCGGTAAGAGGAAAATAATCAACATGACTCAACATGTCCGGATGCGTTTCACTCTGACCACAAATGATTAAAAGTTTTCCTTAAACTCGGAACATTTTATCTATTTTTAGTTACATTCCATCATCATTATAACTACTTCCTGTTCTTTTATTCTTTTACAGCAGATAGAATCGTTTTTCCCAACAGTCTCTCATGGTTTCTTCCTCTTCTCATCTTCCTGCTTGTCATGTTAACAAAAAAACAGAAACTGATCATAAAGACGTTGGAAAACTTACAGATAAAGAAAAAACGGATGTATAAACGATATTTCTTACGGGTTTTTAGATAAAACTAAAGCTTAATCAAGAAAGACAGACAGGCAGACAGACAGATAGATAAATAAGTGAATAGACAGACAGGCAGATAGGCAGACGGATGGACAAACAGACAGATAGACAGAAATACACACAGATAGATAGATAGATAGATAGATAGATAGATAGATAGATAGATAGATAGATAGATAGACAGATGGACAGACAGACAGACAAATAGACAGACAGACAGGTAGGTGGGTAGGTAGGTGGGTAGGTAGGTGGGTGGGCAAGCGGGCGCGAACGGACAGACAGAGAGACAGACAGAGAGAGAGATGGATAGACGGGCAGGCGGACGGACAGAGAGACGGGCGGACAGATAGATGGACAGACTCAAAGCATCTAAAAATAAAACGGTCCACCAGATATTGTTTTCGGGGGTAAAGTTAAATACTAATAGTAATTTAAATAGTTGTAATTTTAATGCTAGTATTTTTGTTAAGTTAAATCAACATTAAAAAAGATATGTTACTACAGCTTGTTTTGATTAAAGGGTGCCAATATTTTTTACAGTTATTTAGAGAGTGAAGTATGTGCCATATCATATGATTACAGCAGGAGAAACTCCGAATCTTATGTTTAATTTATTCTAGAAGTTTCCTTAACTATTGGGTGCCAATACTTTTGCACACAAACAACACAAAACACCTAGAAATAAAACGAGGCTTTAACTGACATTGTCGCAAGAGGTAATAAAGGGTTTAAAGGGGGCAATTAATCACTCTGTGCCATGGGTTGATTGGACCTCGTATATTTTTATCCATTTATAGGTACAAATAATAAAAGCCGCCACTTCCTGATCTCTTTTATGCTTCTATTATAGCGCTGTTATATTTAATGTACATGTTAAGTAAGATACACATGTCTGCGTCCAATCTGTTTACACATACACATACGGACATGTGTGTGTGTGTGTGTGTGTGTGTGCATGGTTTTACTCATCCTTCAGCTGCTTCTGTGTAAACATGAGAGAGTTTATCGAGATGCTAAACACGCTAATGGTAACGTGATGCAACGACGAGTCTGGGAAACTCCAGGATTGAACAGGAACATGAAGATGTTCGCATTTGTGTGTATGTGTGTGTAAAAGGTGTCACAATCCCACACTCTGCTCCCTGCAGTTCCTGGGTTCTTCACACCTCCAGTGGAGATGATTATCCTGTTCCAGATCTCCTCACAGCAGGCCTCCACGCCGCCCTGTGAAATTTCTCCCCTCTGGTCGTTTACAGATCTAACCGAGAGATCTTCCATCTTCCACCCTGAAGCGGCACAAATGGTCTGGAGGAGTTCACGCTAAGCCACATGGGAAGGGGAATTAAAAAACCGACCTTTGACCTTTCCAGACTATTCTTGTCTGGACATGTTTCAAGGGCGAGCGTGTGGAACAACTGCATGAGCTTTTAATCACTGATGAAGGATAAACACCACAGAAGGTTGGTCTGGAGGTGAAAACAATACGCCACATGTGTGTGTGTGTGCGTGTGTGTGTGTAATTCTCTTTCTTTTTAACAGAGCAGACAAACCAGAATAACCACTTACAAGAAAGCGGAGAGGCAGAAAAGTTCACCTGGCAGCAGGATTAAGCTTGAATTCAGGCCTGAAGCTGCTGGATTGGTTTCACACTGATTTGTGTGTGACTCGAGCTTCAGTCTGACGCCATTAGCTTTATAACAGATGTGGTGATGTCATTATTTCTATCTGCCATTTGCACCTGACTGTGTAAGAAAAGTGGAACAATCGCGTAACATTCAGGTTACCTGCCGCGTCATATCCTCAGAGTTATGAGGGGTTTTTCATTCTACAACCAAAAAACATTCACGCTTTTGAAATCAAAACCGAAATAAAAATAAACGAAAGACGGAATTGAACCCTGGTCTTCCAGGTATCAGCTCAACACCTCAACTACTGAGCCACCACCTTCTGTTTAACGTAGTTTTGCTTCACTAAGTTCATAACTTTCTGTCATGTGATCCGCATAGCCACGCCCCCAAGAAAAAAATCCAAATAATGTATACGTATTCAAATACAGTTCAGGTGAGCCCAGGTGGGCAGACAGATATCCCAGGTGGGCAGACAGATATCCCAGGTGGGCAGACAGAGATCCCAGGTGGGCAGACAGATATCCCAGGTGGGCAGACAGATACCCCAGATGGGCTGACAGAGATCCCAGGTGGGCAGACAGACAGACAGATCCAGTGGGACAGATACCCCAGATGGGCTGACAGATACCCCAGATGGGCTGACAGAGATCCCAGGTGGGCAGACAGATATCCTAGGTGTGCAGTTTTTGGGGGTGGGGTTGAGGAGATTGAGATTTAACTAATTTAACTAATTAAGTGATAGAAAAGCAAAACTATTGTTGTACTAATATTCTTACTTGGGTTTCGTTAAGAAAAACTTACATTAAGTCAACATATATCAAGAATATAAAAATGTTTTTAAAACGTTAAACCAAGGTTTATTTTCAATGTTCAGAATAACCAATGACTGGACTAATAAACACAAATTCAGGAAAAATTATATTCTGTTAAAACTATAAAGCCTCGGCAACCACACACGCCGCTGCCCCTACAAAGAAGGTTACTGGAACGTTATTAATGGGTTCCTGAAAAACCCAACCAACCGGGAACCATGTGCTAACGTTAGAGGAACATCCTGTGTTTGTTGGAAAAAATTGTGTAGTATTAAAACCATGAATTTAAACGATGTATCGTGATAAAATTAAAACTCATCGATCATTCATGCTTTTAAACGTGCATATTTATTTATTCTTCTAGCTCCATCCGCAATTCCCCTCATGTTCAAAAAAGGAAAAATATTTTTGGGAAGAAAAAAAATCCCTAAAATACTAAATTAAACTAAAAAACTGTAACACCTTCACTTTCCACCCAGGAACAAACCAACCCAGGTCCAGTTCCCTAATTTAGAAACACGTTTGATTCGTTTAGATAAACTGGGTGTGAAATCCTCACAACTCAAAGTAGTTCTTTTGGACAAAAGATCCAGCACAATGACTCCCAGCTCCAGAGCGGCGATGAGGATTAGCACGATCCCTCAGGCGACAGGCCACAATAGCGAGAACTCAGGAAAGCCCACCGAGATTCCCGCCAGCCTCCATGCAGCTACTGTGACGAGGCTGGTTAATGATTATCTAAAGCTGAGAACAATGAGCTGAAGTCACACCGAGCTCGAGATGTTACACAACACCAGATCCCTCAGCAGATACACTTACAGAGATCACACACTCATTACAGTGTGTGCACACACGCAGCGGATGGAGAGCTCGACAACTTATGATCAAGTCTTAGACTTTAATAAATGATTTTACAGAAGAAATTAGTAAATTAATTTAACGTGTGTGTTTAGAGTAGCACGCTAATGATTGATTTAGCCGTCTGGTTGTGATTGGTTCTTCATATAGCAGCTGTTTATTAAAATATAGCTTAGTATTATTAACAGTAATTAAAAGTGATATTACAAGTATTAATAATATTAATATACTGTTTATTATCATTTAATTACGTTGTGTTAATCGAAGTTAGCGCAACAGCCCGTGCTTTCCCCCTAGTGGACAATTCGGGCTACTGCGGTCAATTATTTACAAAACAGACATACAAAAATTTGATTTAATGATTAATTTTTGTCATTAATGTGTAAAATCACTTTTAAAAACATTTTTATAAGCTGTAACATTTTTCTGCAAACTTTTATTAGTATTAAAGTCACAGTGGTTCTAAAATAGATTTTATATTAAAAACCTCATTAAAAAAACTAATCACGTGTGTTAAATTGTACTTTATTGTTCTAATTCTGCATCTTACAAATTAAAATCAAAGTTAGAAAACATACTGACATTTTAATGCTTTTCCTGTTAAAGAAATTAAGACTAAAGGCCTAAACTATAAATGAATCATTCTTATTAAAATCAGATTTAAAACACTTTCTGGCGTGACGTGATTGAATCCCCATTGAGGTGTTTAATGACTAAGCCACTCGATGAAATATGAAGACATGACAGATCATGGAGAAGAAAATAATAAACAATAAATAAAAAATTCACAGGAATCTAAACAGAAGGTCACGTACACTTACAGCATTTGGCAGACGTTCTTATCTTACATTAATACAAATGAGCAGTTAGGGGTTAAGGGCCTTGCTCTGTGGTAGCTTGGTGAAGCTGGGACTCGAACCCACAATCTTCGGATTGGTAGTCCAACACCTTAACCATGAGCCACCATGCCCCACTAGAAGATAGATTGTAAGTCTACACTGATGATGCAGTCAGTTAAAAGATCTTTGGCGTAATATAACATTTAACAACACCGTTATTCAGAGCAACTTACATTTATCTCATTAATACAACTGAGCAGTTAGGGGGTTAAGTGAGTGCTTGCCTCTGTGGTAGCTTGGTTGTGGAAGCTGGGACTCGAACCCACAATCTTCGGATTGGTAGTCCAACACCTTAACACTTCCCACCATCATTCTGATTATTTGTCTATAATTAATTAAACACAGGTAAAGGTCAAACTTTTGCTCTGGGGTGATTATTTTTACTTGGTTGTGTTGGACAAATACCAGAAAGGCCGGGGTTCGATTCCCAGCACCACCAAAACCCTAAGCAAGGCCCTTAACCCCTAATTGCTCAGTTGTATAAATGAGATAAATGTCGATGAAATCGCTCTCTGGATAAGGACGTCTGTCAAATGCTGTAAATGTAAAAATGGAATCGAAACACACAAAAAAAGTGGGGCACAAACTTTTGCTCCTGGTTAATTATCTTCATTCGGTTGTAACTAAAAACACACACAAAAAAAAGAGTTTACGAAGGGGGGCATAAACTTTTGCTCTGGGGTCATACGTCCATTTGAATAGAAAATAAATGACGTGAAATTCCACATGGGGTGCACAAACTTTCGCACACCTCTATAAAAAGCGCTGGATGTTTCTTTATAGTCGACTGAAGATTATTATTTTTATTTATTAAAGACGATTTTTATCTGTTTATTGTTACAGTTTATGTTTTTTTTTAATGAAATAAATGTTACACTTTTCCCTTTGATGCAGGAGAGACGCCGTCCAAAACCGCGCTTTTCACCCTGTGGACGTGAGACCCCGTGGCTATGGAAACGACCCTAACCGACACTGCGACTGATCCTGATCATAAAGTATGTTCTAAAGTATGAGATATTCCCGCGGTGTGGCAGCGGCATCATCGACGGACGGTTGGCGGCGGCGATGGCGGCGTCTGTCTGAGGATCTCCTGACAGCTCCTGTAGACGCGCACCAGACAGTTCAGTCTCGGCTTTGAGCTCTAAGGAGTGAACAAGCAGTTAAAGCCTTTCATAATGAAAGTTACATACAATAACATACGTCACAGCACACACACACTTTACGGCAACACACACACCACACAAACATAGCACACACACACACACTTTACGCATACACACACACACACACACACACTTTAGCATTTTACGGCACATACACACAACCACTTACGCATACAACACACACCACACAACATACCCAACACACACACACACACTTTACGGCATACACACACACACACTTTACGCATAGCACACTTTACAACAACACACACACACACACACACACACACTTTACTTTATGCTACCACACACACACACACACTTTTACGGCATACAACACACACACGCACACACACACACACACACATACACACCACACACTTTACGGGCATACACACACCACACTTTACGGCACACACCACAACCACACTTTACGGCAATACACACCACACACACACTTTGGCATACACACACACACACAACTTTACGGCATACAACACCACACACCACAGCCACACACACACACACTTTTACGGCATACACACACCACGCACACACACACACACACACTTTACGGCATACACACACACACACACAGCTTTACATACAACACACCACACACACACACACACACACACTCCGGCATTACACGGCATACACACACACAACACACACTTTGACGGCATACACACACACACACACACTTTTGACGGGCATACCCACACACACGTTACGGCATAGCCACTTTAAGGGCAACACACACACACAACACACTTTACGGCATACACACACACACACACTTTACGGCATACACACACACACACACTTTTTACGGCATCACACCACAACACCACTTTACACACCACACACACGATTTTTACGGCATACACAACCACACACACTTACACACACACACACATTTACGGCATACACAACACACACACACTTTACGCATACACACACAACACACACACACTTTACGGCATACACACACACTTTCCGGCATACACACACACACACACATACACTTTACGGCATACACACACACACACACACTTTACGCATACACACACATACACACACACACACACACTTTACGGCATACACACACACACACACACACACACACACACACACACTTTAACGGCATACACAACACACACACACACACACACACACACACACACTTTAAACGGCATACACACACGGCACACACACACACCTTTACAAAGGCATCCACACACACACTTTACGGCTACACACACACACTTTACACAACTTTAGCATACACACACACACACACTTTACACTTTACACACACACACACACACACACACACACACACACACACACTTACGGCATGCACACACACACACACCGGCACTTTACACACACACACACTTTAACGGCACACATTTACGGCACACACACCCCACACACACACACACACACACACACACACACACACACACTTACGGCATACACACACACACACTTTACGGCATCCTACACCACACACACACACACACAACACACTTTACGGCATACACACACACACACACTTTACGGCACGGCATTACACACACCACACACACACTTTCATACAACCACACACCACACACTTATACGGCATACACACACACACACACACTTACACTTTACGGCATACACACACACACACACACTTTCACACACACAGCATACACGGCACCACACACACACACTTTACTTACACACATTACACTTTACACACACACTTACGGCATACACACACACACACACCTTTACGGAATAACACACACACACACCACACTTTATACACACACACACTTTACGGCAATACACACACACATCACACACACAAACACACTTTCACGGACATAACGGCATACACACACTTTACACAATTTACGGCATACACACACACACACACACATTACACACACACTTTACGGCACACACACACACTTTACGGCATACACAACACACACACACACTTTACGGCATACACACACCACTTTACGGCTCCCACACACACACTTTACGGCAAACACACACACTTTACGGCATAACACACCACACTTACGGCCACACACACACAGTTACGCATACGGCACATACCCACACACACTTTACGGGCATACACGGCACACACACCACACACTTTACACACAACACACACACACTTTACGGCATACATACAACACACCACACACCCACTTTAACACGGCATACACACACTTTACACACACACACACACACACACACACACACTTTACGGCACTTTACGGCACACACACACACACACAACTTTACGGCTACACACACACACATTTACACATACGGCACACACACACACACACCCACACACTTTACGGCATACAACACACGGCATACACACACACACACACACTTTTACACACACACACACACACACACACACACACACACACACACACACTTTACGGGCCACACAACACACACCATACTTTACGCATACACACACACACACACTTTACGGCATCATACACACACACACACACACTTTACGGCCATACAACCACACACACAACACACACGACGGCACTTTATCCACACACACACACACACACACACACACACACACACTTTACGGCTCACAAACACACACACACACTTACATACACACACACACAACAAACACACACACACACACACACACACTTTACGGCATACACACACACACACACTTTACGGCATACACACACACACTTTAACGGCATACACACTTTACGGCATACCACACACACACACACACACTTCGGCATACACACACACACACACACACACTTTACGGCATACACACACACACACACCACACGGCACACACATACTTTACGGCATACACACACACACACTTTACGGCATACACACACACACACTTTACGGCACACACACACACTTTTACGGCATTACACACACACACACACACACTTTTTACGGCATACACACACACCACACACTTTACGGCATACACACACACACACACTTTACGGCACTTTACACACACACACACACACACACCACACCCACTTACACACACACACACACACACTTTACACGGCATACACACCACACACACTTTACGGCATACACACACACACTTACGGCATACACACACACATACACACACCACACTTTACACACACACACACACACTTTACGGCATACACGGCATACCATACACACACACTTTACGGCTTTACGGCACACACACACTTTACGGCATACACAACACACTTTACACACTTTACGGCATGCACACACACACACCATTTACGGCATACACACACACACACACACACAACACACACTTTACGGCAACACATACGGCACACACACACACACACGGCATACCACAAACACACACACTACACACACAACCACTTACGGCATACACACACACACACACACACACACCACACACACACACACACTTACGGAATACAACACACACACATACACACACACACACACACACACACACACCACTTTACGGCATACACACACACACACACACACACACACACTACACACACACTTACGGTACGGCACACACACACACACATCACACACACACACACACACTTTACGGCATACGGCACACACACACACACACACACACACACTACCACACACACACACTTTACGGCATACACACACACACACACTTTACGGCATACACCACACACACATACACACACACACACACACTTTACGGCATACACACACACACCTACACACACACACACTTTACGGCATTTACACATTACACACCACACACACACACACACACACTTTACGGCACATACACACACACACACACACACACACACACACTTTACGGCATACACCACACACTTACGGCATCACACCACACACACACACACACACACACACACTACAAACCACACACTTACGGCATACCACACACACACACACACTTTACACACACACACTCACACTTTACGGACACAACACCACACATACACACACACACACACACACACACACTTTACGGCATACACAACACACACACACACACACACTTTACACACACACACACACACTTTACGGCATCCCCACACACACACACACACACACCCCACACACACACACTTTACGGCATAACACACCACACACACACACACACACACTTTACGGGCCACACCACACACTTCCACACACACACACACACACACACACACACTTTACGGCATCAACACACACACACACACACACACTTTACACCACACACACCTTTACGGCATACACAATCCACACACATCCACAACACACACACACACACACACACACACTTTACGGCATACACACACACCACACACTTTACGGCACACAACACACACACTTTACGGCATACACACACACACACACTTTACACAGAACGCACACACACACACACACACACTTTACGGCATAACACCCACACATACACACACACACACACACTTTACGGCATACATACACACACACACACACACTTTCGGCATACAACACACACACACACACACTTACGGCATACACACACACACACACTTACGGCATACACACACACGGCATACACCACACCACTTTACGGCATACACACACACACACACACACACTTTACGGCATTACACACACACACACAACACTTTACGGCATTCACCACAACACACACACACATTTACGGCACACACACACACACACTTTACGGCATTCCCACACATTACACCCCACACACAACACACACTTTACACACACACACACACACACACACACACACTTTAACGGCATTCACACACACTTACGGACACACACACACACACTTTACGGGCATACACCACACACACACACACAAACACTTTAACACACACACACACTTTACGGCATTTACAACACACACACACACTTTACGGCACACACACACACACTTTTACGGGCATAACACACACACAACACACAACCCACAACACACACTTGCATACACACACACACCACTTACGGCATACACACACACACACACACACACTTTACGGCATACACACACAAACACACACACACACACACACACACACACACACACACACACTTTACGGCATACACACACACACACACACACACACACACACACTTTACGGCATACACACACACACACAAACACACACACACACTTTACGGCATACACACACACACACACACACTTTACGGCATACACCCACCACACACACACACAACACACTTACGGTACACACACCACACACACTTTACGGCACACACACACACACACACACTTTACGGCATCACCACACACACACACACACACATACACACACAACACACGGCATACACACACACACACAACTTTACGGCATACACACACGCAACACACACTTTACGGGCCATACACACACACACACACCACTTTACGGCATACACACACACACACACACTTTACGGCATTACAACACACACACACACATCACACCACACACTTTACGGCACTTTACGGCATACACACACACACACACACACACACACTTTACACACACACACACACCACACACACACACACTTTACAGGCACACACACACACACACACACTTTACGGCCATACACACACACACACACACACAGGCAACACAACACACACACTTTACGGCATACACACACAACACACACACTTACGGCATTACACCACACACACACACACACACACACACATTTACGGCATACACACCACACACACACTTTACGGCACACACACACACTTACGGGCACACACACACACACTTTACGGCACACACACACACACTTTACACACACACACACACACCAACACACACACATTACGGCATACCACACACACAACACACACACACACACACCTTACGGCATACACACACACACACACTTTACGGCATAACACACACACACACACACACACACACACACCACTTTACGGCATACACACACACACACACACACACACACACACACACACACACACACACACACACACACACACACTTTACGGCATATACACACACACACACCTTTACGGCATATACACACACACACTTTACGGCTTACACAATACACACACACACACACTTTACGGCATATACCACACACACACACTTACGGCATCACACACACACACACACTTTACGGCATACACACACACAATTTACGGCATACACACACACCCTACACCACACACGTTACGGCATACACACACACACACTTTACGGCATACAACACACACTTTACGGCATACACACACACTTTACGGCATACACACAACACAATCGGCATCACACACACACACTTTACGGCATACACACACACACTTTCGGCATACACACACACTTTACGGCATTACACAACACACTTTTACGGCATACACACACACTTTACACAACTTTACGGCATTCACAACACACTTTACACACTTTACGGCATTCACACACATTACACAATTTACGGCTTCACACACACTTTACGGCATCACACAAACGGCATTCACACACACTTTACGGCATTCCACACACTTTACGGCACACACACTTACGGCATTACACACACATTTACGGCATTCACACACACTTTATGGGCCACACACACTTTACGGCATACACACACACACTTTACGGCATACACACACACTTACAGCATACACACACACTTTACAGCATTCACACACTTTACAGCATTCAAACACTTACAGCATTCACACCACTTTACAGCATTCACACACTTTACCACTTTACAGCATTCACACATTCACACACTTTACAGCACTTTACACACCACTTACGCACTTACAGCATCACACCACACTTTACAGCATACACAACTTTAGCACTTTACAGCTACACACACTTTACGCACTTTACAGCATTCACACACTTACAGCATACAAACACTTTACGCACTTACAGCATACACACATTTACAGCATGACACACACTTTACAGCATACACACAACCACTTTACAGCATACACACACTTTACACACTTTACAGCATACACACACTTTACACACTTTACAGCATACACACTTTACAACTTACAGCATACACATACACACACTTTACAGCATACACACACTTTACAGCATTTACCCACACTTTACACCACTTACAGCATACACACACTTTACACTTTACACCACACTTTACACAACACATTTACAGCATACACACACTACAGTTCTAGACACACACTTTACAGCATACACACAGCATTACACACACACACATGCATTTACAGCATACACACACTTTACACACTTTACAGCATACACACACTTTACACACTTTACAGCATACACACACTTTACACACTTTACAGCATACACACACTTTACAGCATACACACACTTTACACACTTTACAGCATACACACACTTTACACACTTTACAGCATACACCACTTACAGCATACAGCATTACAACACTTTACCACACTTACACACTTAAGCAGCAACACACACACTTTCACACACTTTCACACCACTTTACAGCATTACACATTTACACACTTACAGCATTCACACACTTACAGCACTTTCACCACACACTTTACACACTTTACAGCATACACACACTTTACACACTTTACAGCATACACACACTTTACGATTATAAAGGATTAAAAGAAATAATAAAGTTTAGTATAACAATGGTTTTGTGTAAATGATGAGTTGGGATGTTATTGGCTTTAATGTGGTCCCCGGATGGACTGATAAAATACCAACCGGGAAAAGCGGAACAACGGTGCTGATTCCATGGGGATCCACCGGATCCTTCAGCAGGATACACAGATAGTAGATAATCGTTTGCTGAGAATAAAACACATTCGAATACGATCAGATTCATAAACATCCCCCTTTCTTTATTTCTCTCCATTAGTATTCCATGCTGTCTCTCTCTTCTTTCTCTCTCTTCTTTTTTTATCTGTCTGTTCCACGCTGTTATTTTCTTTTTTTCTTTTAACTGTCTGTCACTTTTTTACGTTTTCTCCTCCGTTCATATTTTTCTTTACTTTCTCTCTGACTGTCCAGGTTTTTTTTCTGTCTTACGCTTTCTTTCTTTTATGTCTCCCTTCCTAACTTTCTGTCTGTCTCTTTCTTCCATTTTCTGCCTCCTTCTCTAATCTCAGTCTCCCTCTTTTTTCCTCCTTCTAGTCTGCCTTTCTGTCTCTTTCCTTATCTCTCTATTTAATGTAAGCCCCCCCACTCTCTCTCACCCCCTCCCTCTCTCTCTCTCTCTCTCTCTCTCTCTCTCCAGGCCGACTTACATTTATTGCTTTTTATCCAACAGATCGATCTATCTATCTATCTATCTATCCATCCATCCATCCATCCATCCAAAAGGTGGAGTATGAATAGCTGTAGTAAGAGTGTTGCCATGGGAACGATTAGATGTCAGTCCTTAATTTCCTCACCATGTGGACGGCCTCGTTGATGACGATGTCTTTGATCCTGCTCGTCTCGATAAAGCTGGTGCTCTCGCGGCCCGAGGCGTACGTGGAGGACAGCTGAACCCCGAGCGAGTCCACCAGCAGCAGTGTCTCGTGGTCTACCTTCACCAGGTGGACATGCAGCAGCATTCCTATTAAAGTCACGAAGATGGCACCGGACAGAAGCGCCGTGTTCTACAACACACAACGTACAGCGCTGAGACTGTTTGTCAAGGCATAAACAAAGTAAGCGGCTAATAACATCACATTTTGGTTTACAAACAGAGAAAGATTCAAAAATAGATCGAGGCGCTTTGGTCGACACACACTGATGACATCAGATGTTTATGATTGGTTGATTGAAATGTCGATTCAGGAAGTTAATCCAGGATGACATCCTACCTGGCAAAATCACTCACCAATTTTATTACATTAATTTTTTTTCTATTATATGTTTCAATAGCTTCTGTCATGTGACTAAAATAGTCCAACCACAAGCAGAATCGTTCTATAATTTTTCTGATTTATTCGAATGGTAATTTATTGACGGCCCCTCATTAAAACACCTGTCGAAAATTCAACCTGAAATAAACTTCACCAGAGTAAATTATATTAATTTATTCCAACAGTTTATTCTCTTCATTCAGTACGTGGATGTGGATGTTAGATTTTTTGTCCAATCAGATTTCAGTTTCTATGTGCTGCCATGTTAATCTAATCTGCCTTCAGAATCAGTAGCGCTGCCCGTGGAACTTACACTATATTAGCAGGGGCAGATTGATCATTGGGTAATATTATTAAACACTGTTTCTGTAACCAATCAGATTTTTAAACCCGCCTCCTAAATGTAAATGAAAATGTCTGTGGTCAGAGCGCAGGGTCAGCTATGATACAGCGCCCCTGGAGCAGGAAGGGTTAAGGGTCTTGCTCAGGGACCCAACAGTGGTTGGCTTGCCGGTGGTGGGGCTTGAACCCAGGTGTTTCTGGTCTTCAGATCAACAGCTGGCGGTGGTGGGACTTAAACCCAGGTCTTCCTGGTTTCCAGATCAGCAACTAAGCACCTTAACCATCTGAGCCACCACCGCCCGACAAAGACCCCGCTAGCTGGGTACAATGATGTCAGCATTTTTTATCCCGATTGGTTGATTAGAGTAAATTCTTACAGCCAAACACAGACTAGCAAAACTCGTCTGTACAGTTGAATTAGAATTTTTACACCCACAATGGCTGACGGAGGAAAAGAAATTAATTTGGTTTCGGACAAACTCAAAAATACATTTTTATTAAAAATAAGTTCAAAAATCTGTTTTTAAGGCGGATTTTTCCGGTAAAGTTGTAGATGGTGTTAAGAGTTCGGTTAATCTGAAGATAACTAGTTTGTCTCAGCGGGAATAAAGAGTTTATTCCCCACTTCCAGACCAGCGCCGCCGAGTGGTAACACTGACTTACAGCCTTTAAATGTCTGATAGATTTGATTGATGTCTGTAATGTTTTTGTGATGTTATATTAATACTAAGATAAATATTGATTCTGAACTGTTCCAGATGTTGTAGGTGGTACAGTTGTGGTTGTAGTGGAGAGGTTTGGAGTTGTGTGCTAACAGGTTTCTTGTCTCTCTGTGTGTAATTCCACGCTGTGTTATATTGTGTGTTTGTTTAGTATTGATGTGTTTCTATCACTGTGATGTGACAGGTGGTATTAAGAGGTGGATCAGTCCAGCTACCAAACGCACCGCCCGCCACTGAACAGCATATCCGCAATTAACCCGCGGTTACAGTAGTTTATATAACGACTTCACACCTGTGTGGAACTTCCGCTCACCTGTGTGACGTAAAAGGCGGCATAAGCGAGCAGCCACACGATAGAGGTGAACATCATCACCCTGAGCAGAGACAGTTTAGCAGAGCTGACCGTGAATTCTCTGCAGAAAGGAGAATAATTCTGACAGGATAATTTAATCGGATTTCCGTCGATGTCCGTAAACTCTTCCTCCTTCTCCGCCATGTTGGATTCTCCAAAACACGAAATAAGAAATAACCCAAAGCGTTTATTCTTAGTATTTTAAAAATTCTCTCTATTTAAGAAAACTGTTGCAAGATTTAGTGGAATTAACGATAAAAATATTAAAACGCTTTAAAAAATAACTAAACACTCGTTACGAAGAAAATCACCGAGCAGAAACGAATGAGCGCTGGCTAACCTTCAAATCCGCGTTGCATCATGGTAAATTGAGTCTTATGAAGATTAAAGTTGTTGCTAGATCGTCGCTAAAACAATATTAAAACAATAAAACGGCATTTTAAAAATTGGCATGTAATTATTGTACTATTATTATAAAACTTAAAACGCTTTACATAGAACGTAATTCGTGTTAAACTGTCCAAACAAACTCAGGTACGCAATACATATCCCGACAAACCTTGTAAGACTCGACCTTCGACCTTTTAACAAAAACAAACTCGATCAGCTGATGTGACTAGGCAACACTCTAACCTACCCGTATTCATAAACACCCGCCTTCTTAACGGTGATTGGATGCTAAATATAGTTTAACCAATAAAAGTTGGCTAAACTTGCGCAAAGGTGAAATATTAACCAATACTGTTACAAGGAGCAGTTGTTTCAGCCAATCACAGCGTACAGGGCGGGATTTGTCAAATATGTTTGGGGAATAAAAAAATACCACTGGCATCAACATCTTACCGGGGAGGGGAAAGATATCTTGTTATCTCTTTACCGATTATTTTAAGATTTAGAAGACGTCTTTCTGTAAAAAAAAACAACTATTCGGCTTAAAATACGACGAATAAATGTCACGTTAATGCGTGTATTTCTTTTTTTAAATAGAATAAATACTGTGTTGGGAAAGGACTTTGTTTTGCTCGGTTAAGAGGACTGACCAGTGTACAGTAGTAATATTATCTGGGTAACGTAGACCGGAAACTTTAAACAAAACTAATAAAACGACTTGACAGCGGAATTTAGTAGTTTTATAATAAAATAATTGTAGATATTTTAGTGATACAAATTCTCGTTCACGTTAGCTAATATTTACTTTTCCCCCCACAGGAATGCTAATGTTGCTAGCTTAATGAACAAAAGCTGAGGACGTCAACAGCGCGGGCGATAAACGCGTGTCAGTATATTTTAACTTTATTTTTAAACCTTATCGCCATTTCAGTAATATTTAAATAATAAATAATATTTGCTAACATTAGCGTTTAATTTTTTTCGATCCGGTTAAAATATCGAGCGTCTGTGAACTGATTTGAGGTTACGTATTTCATTTCATAATTTTAGTATATTTTTTCTGACAAACAAATATATTCATACACATATATATATATATATTCAAAAAACCTGCTTTAATTGTATATAATTAAGATACAGAAATATATTTCACACTTAATGCTTATTGTTTTGAGTACACAGGCTTTTATTTTATATATTTTTTGACGTTTTTCCGGTCATCCATTTCCGGTAGTATTAGTGCACCTGTTTTAATTTTTTTCCTCAGGAAATATATTATATATTATATATATACACACACACACACACGTATTTTTAGTAGTAATTAAAAAAAGTTTATTTTAACTGTTTTTGTTTAATTGGTTAGCAAATATCGATAAAAAACTCCTTTATTTATAAAAAAAAATATTTAAAAAAGAATCACTAAAATTAATTACAACAAATACTAAAATAATTTAAACTTATTATAATAAAATATACAGCTTTATAATTATTTCTTTTTCGTTTGTAATTCTTGATTTTCTTTTTGTATTCTTAGACTTTTATTTTGTATGTAAATCAGTGCCGAATCTTAAGGTGATTGGTTAATGCACTGGAACGGTTCTTCTTGAGTAATAAAAGTCCCTTCGAGTCACAGCCCTTCCTTTAGGGATCATTATAATCCTTTCTGCCCTTTTTACTAGTGTAGAGTCAGAATGAGCGGTGCCGGGGATAAGGGCGTCAATGGGGTTCTGGTTTGTCAGGAGAGTTACGCGTGTGGTGGATCGGATGAAGCTGCGTACGAGTGCGACGAATGCGGCAGCCTGCAGTGCACGCGCTGCGAACTCGAGCTGCATCGGCAGGAACGCATGCGGAATCACGACCGGGTTCGGATCACGCCGGGTCACGTACCGTTCTGTGACCAGTGTAAAGGTCAGGCGGGCAGCCCCACTAACGGGTCACGGCACCGAGCCGTGGTGCGCTGTCAGGGCTGTAAGATCAATTTATGCCTGGACTGTCAGAAGCGGACGCACAGCGGCGTTAGCAAGAGAAAGCACCCGCTCTTTACTTATCCGCCCTGCAAAGCCTCAGAGAAGAACCTGAACGCAGACGACGGAGAACCAGACGATGGAAAAGCTCAGCTGGAAAAAGTGTGCAGTTTCCTCCTGGTGGATGAGAAGGAGGAAATGCAGGTAGGGATGATGGTGGAGATGTTGATGCTCTTTAAAGTCATAAGCTGAAACATCTACAGGTGTCATGCTGGACAAATTTTTCTGAATGTGGCTGTTGGATCTCTCACAGGTGAAAGACGCAGACGAGTTCATCAGCAGGCTCGGTTGTGCCCCTGACGAACTTCTAAAGGTGGTGTCCATTTTCGGGAACACGGGCGAAGGCAAATCCCACACCCTTAACCACACCTTCTTCAGAGGTCGGGAGGTGTTCAAGACATCTCCCACACAGGAGTCCTGCACCGTGGGCGTTTGGGCAGCCATGGACCCGCTCCATAAAGTAGTGGTGGTGGACACCGAGGGGCTCCTGGGAGCCGGAGCTAATCAGGGTCAGCGCATTCGTCTCCTGCTGAAGGTCCTGGCTGTATCGGATCTGGTGATTTACCGCACACACGCTGACCGTCTGCATGACGACCTCTTTAAGTTCCTGGGCGACGCCTCGGACGCCTATTTAAAGCATTTCACCAAGGAGCTGAAAGCCACCACGACCCGCTGCGGTCTGGACGTGCCACTCTCCACCCTGGGGCCCGCTGTGATCATCTTCCACGAGACCGTCCACACCAAATTACTGGGTTCAGGTCAGAAACAATAGGTTCTTCTTACTGAAACCAACCAAACATCTCAAATGGTCTCTGTAGAATATAAATGATAAAAGAATACACAGTTGAGTTTTATAGGTTTGATATAATTCCATTGTTTCATCTCTCGTTTTTAAAATCCATCTGATATTTAAACATACGTAAATACACAAATCAGTCTGGTCCCAGTGTCGTCCTATTGTCCTCTAGTTGTCCACTAACCTGGTCTAGCTGGTTAAGTAGATTCGTCTTAAGTAATAACAATCATTTTAATGACTGCTTGTATTAATTATTGGAAAATTTAGATCACAGGCAGTACGGTGGCTTAGTGTTTAGCACTGTTTCCTCACAGTAAGAAGGTCCTTGGTTCGATTCCCCTGCAGGGGTCTTTCTGTGTGGAGTTTGTATGTTCTCCCTGTGCTTGTGTGTGTTTACTCCGGGTTCTCCGGTTTCCTCCCACAGTCCAAAAACATGTATGTTAGATTGATTGGTGATTCTAAATTGTCCATAGGAGTGAGTGTGTGTGTGTCTGTGATGGACTGGCGACCTGTCCAGGGTGTCCCCGTCCTGCCTTTCACCCTTCCAGAGACAGCTGAAATAGACTCCAGCAGATCCCTGCGAACCCGAATTAGGGAATAAGCGGATATAGAAGATGAATCAATGAATGACTTTAAATCACAAACTATGTAATTTGCTAGTAAAGTAAAAAAGGCAGTTCATAAAAAATATTTTTTTAGGACATTATAATAGAAATGAGACATTTTACAATGTTTTTCTTCAGATAAGCCATCAGAATCGGCGGAGCGTCTTCTCCAGGAGCGCTTTCGGAAGCTTGGCCTTTTTCCCGAAGCCTTCAGCTCTATCCAGTACAAAGGCACTCGAACCTACAACCCTCCCACTGACTTTAGCGGCCTGCTGCGCACCATCGAGCTACAGCTAGACAACACCACCACGCGCTCGCCGCGGACCGCCAGCGTCATCTATAAAGCCCTGAACGTGAGTTTAATGGGTTAAAGAGTGGAACCTACAGTTGGGGAGTTTTTCTAGAATAAACACAGCAATTTTGTTGATGTTCTACGTTATTTAGTAACTAGAAGTAAATTTGTAATGCGATTATTTATCAGAAATGACTTTTTTCTCTCTTTACAGTAATTAGTAGTCTGATAGTGTTCCGATATTTTAACCCTCATCATCGAGACATTTAAATTACGTTTTTAACTGATTTTCGTTTACGTTCATATTTAATTAAATTCCTCAGTGAGTCTAAAGCGACTTCCTCCTCCGCTCCTGTAGATGGCGCTGATAAATACAGCCCATCATCTCAGCAGCAGGAATAGTGGGGAAAAAATGATACATGTTGTATTTTAGCTATTTGGTTTACATTAAATTATTATTTTTTTAATATTGCAGTTTGTATTGAATTGCAGTAAATCGTGATATGTATTGTATCGTGACCTTATCAATATACACCGACTGTATAACAATACAGCATTAATAATAATTAAAAAACACAAGAGGTAAAAGAAAAATAAGTGTTAGCTGTAAGGAGTTACACTCCTGTGTGTGTGTCTGTGTGTGTGTTGTGTCAGGCTCTGAGTGAGCGCTTCAGCGGTGAGATCTCTGATGATCACCTGTCCAGTAACTCCTTTTTCCCTGATGAGTATTTTACCTGCTCCAGCATCTGTCTGAGCTGTGGGTGAGTGTCATACCACCACCACCACCGCCGCCGCTTTCCAACACTCTACGGCTAAACTAAACCTAAACCCTGGACTCTTGTACTGCTAAAGACTTCTTTAACTTTGTAAAGAAGTTGGGGGTTAGGGCCTTGCTTGGGGGCCCGGCATGGCCCCAGCGTTTAGAAGCCCTAACAGTTTATTTTTTTATGGTGCTGCCCAAGTGACTAATTGTCAGTCCTTGATAAATCTAACACATTCATTAATTAATGTTATTTGTTGTAACTCTGTTGGTTACATCATACTAATGATTTTACTCTTTATGGAGCCCCAATTCCAATACCATAATATTGTCTTTTTGTATAATTAATTACTATTGACATAACTATATAATATATATATAAACCAATTTATAAAATGAAATTTCATTTACTGTTAGGGGCCCCCTGGTTGCCCTAATCGGCTGCTTAACTCCCTTATACTTTGGATTGGCTCTGGCCCATCGTGGGCCAATAAACCCCGCCCCTATAATCTTACTTCTAAAACTAAACATGCCCAATAATCCTGTACTTCTAAACTAAACCCCGCCCCTATATCCTGTACTTCTAAAAACCCCGCCCCTATAATCCTGTACTTCTAACTAAACCCGCCCCTATAATCCTGTAATTCTAAATAAACCCCGCCCCTATAATCCTGTACTTCTAACTAAACCCCGCCCCCTTATAATCCTGTACTTCTAAACTAAAACCCCGCCCCTAAAATAATCCTGTACTTCTAAACTAAACCCCGCCCCTATAATCCTGTACTTCTAAACTAAAACCTGCCCCTATAATCCGTTATTTAAACTAAACCCGCCCCTATAATCCTGTACTTCTAAACTAAAAACCCTGCCCCTATAATCCTGTACTTCTAAACTAAACCCGCCCCTATAATCCTGTACCTCTAAACTAAACCCCGCCCCTATGATCCTGTACCTCTAAACTAAACCCCGCCCCTAAAATAAATCCTGTACTTCTAAACTAAACCCTGCCCTAAAATCCTGTACCTCTAAAACTAAAACCCCGCCCCAAAATCCTGTACCTCTAAACGAAACCCCTGCCCCAATAATCCTGTACCTCTAAACCAAAAACCCCGCCCCATAATCCGGTACCTCTAAACCAAACCCCGCCCCAAAATCCGGTACCTCTAAACCAAACCCTGCCCCATCATCCTGTACCCCACCTTCCTAATTAAGAGGTAAAACTAATTCTGCTCTGGAATTCTGCACTTTTAAACTAATTCATCCTTTGGTTTGGTTTTTAGCTCGAGCTGCAAGAACAGCATGAACCACCTGCGGGAAGGCGTAAGCCACGAGGCCAAGCATCGCTGCCGTTACTCCGCCCAGTACGACAACCGCATCTACACCTGCAAGGTAGGTCCTGCTCCGCCCGCTCACAGAGCTCAGGGGTCCCAGGTCTGGAGCTGGTGTGTGACATGTTTTTTACCTTGTAGGCGTGTTATGAGAGTGGTAAGGAGGTGATTGTGGTTCCGAAGACCACCGCGTCCTCCGACTCGCCCTGGTTCGGTCTGGCCATCTACGCCTGGTCCGGGTGAGTCCTGAGTTCCATGCGGTAAAGCGAGACGCTGCTGAGGAGCATCAGAGACGGTGGCAGAATTGAACTTTTTTTAATTTCTCAGGTATGTGATCGAGTGTCCGAACTGTTCAGTGATCTACAGAAGCAGGCAGTACTGGTACGGCAACCAGGACCCTGTGGACACCGTGGTCCGGACTGAGATACACCACGTTTGGCCGGGGGTGAGAAATCTTTACTGTAGGAAACAATCGGAACAAAAAAAATATAACAAATTATAGCGACAAAAATACTACAGTCATTATTCGAATATTTAATAATAATAAATATCAGATGATGAGGAAAATTAACACCATTTGTGCTTTAAAATAATAAGAAAATATATTTTCTTTATAATTATATCATTATGTATTAATTATTTATTTTTTAAAACATTTAAAAAAACCATAACATTTTTATATTCATTTATAATTTATGTATTTCTTACACACACACACACACACACACACGTCTTGCTGATTGTTTTATTTTCCCCTTTAAAGTCGAACGGTTTCTCGAAGGACAATAATAACGCTGCACAGAGGCTGCTGGACGGAGTGAACTTCATCTCTCAGTCTGTGTCGGAGCTCAGCGTCAAACCTGCTAAAGCCGTCACGTCCTGGCTCACTGACCAGATCGCCCCCGCTTACTGGAAACCCAACTCGCTCATCCTCGTAAGTCTGCACAGCCCAACTTACACACACACACATTTAACCATTAGGGCGAATTAGGATTATATCTTTCAAATCCAGTTGATTCGACTAACACAAATTCAGACAATATCCTCCCAGTACTCATACGCTCAAACACGAACGGAATAAGTCTTTAATCGTTCATGTCTACATACATAATTTAAAAACAGACACACTGAAAAGGGAAAAAAAAATCGAACCAGCAGCTTCCAGTTCACTTGTAATTTAGACAGACGGAGATGAAATGGGGGAGATAGAGATAGAGAAAGGGACGGTAGGGCTGGAATTCTGAACCCGGAGCGCCGGCTGTAATTTAATTTACATTTCTATTTTTATTTAAAACGTACCTGAACGAAGGAAACTCAACCCCTGTTGTGCGTTTGTCTTTGCAGAACTGCTCCAAATGCGGCGAATCCTTCAACGACAGCGATACGAAGCATCATTGCCGGGCGTGCGGGGAAGGTTTCTGCGACGGCTGCTCGTCTAAAAGCAGACCCGTTCCCGAGAGAGGATGGGGACTGACGCCGGTCAGGGTGTGTGACGCCTGCTTCCAGAACCGTGGCATCCCAGAGGGTGAGATTCTTATACAATGAAGTCATTCGGTATGATCATGAATTGTAGATGTATTAGTTGTGGTGTTGCTATGGAAACGATAATGTGTTAGAACAACATGTGTGTGTACAGAGCTGTTGGACGCAGCTCTGCAGGAGGACGAGAGCGGGACGCTGATTGCCCGGAAGGTGGGCGAGGCCGTACAGAACACTTTAGGAGCCGTGGTCACCGCTATAGACATCCCTTTGGGTTCGTGTCACACTATTAACACTTCTATTCCCACTAACGTAATAACCAAATTACAGCCCGGGGGGCGCAAACTTTTACACACTCTGATTTTGGTGTCCACTACATCCAGGTTTGGTGAAAGACGCTGCGCGGCCGGCGTACTGGGTTCCTGACCAGGACATTCGTTGCTGCTCTCAGTGTCAGCGCGAGTTCAACCTCCGTCTCTCCATCCATCACTGCCGGGCGTGTGGACAGGGCGTGTGTGACAGCTGCTCTCCGGACCGCCGCCCCGTACCGTCCCGCGGCTGGGACCATCCCGTACGGGTGTGTGTCACATGCCACCAGAAACCGGGGGATCTTTAACAGGACCGGATATCCGGGATGGGGTGTGTGTGTGTGTCCGGGGAGAGAAGCTGTGGGCGGAGCATGTAGACGCTCTTAAAGCAAAGACTAGCGTATTATCAGAAATCTCCACACTCCGTCCACCGACAGGACGCTCACACAGCCGGCGTTTACACGCTGGGTAAATTATGTCTCAATTTTTTTTTCAGTAATGTCTTACATGCAGGAGAAATTTGCTCACACACACACTCCTGTAGCGCTGTAAAACAATTTTAAATGATTTCTCGTTTACAGACGAGTTTATTTTATAACAACGATACCGTTTTAGACGATTTCCGTAAAGCGCCACCTTTTCCACGGTAAACATACAGACAACCGTCCACCTGCGATATATCGACTCACGAGTTACGATACGACTGCAAGACCCAAAAAAGTACAATGGAAAAACATTTTACAAAGCTAAAGAAAACACTAGCGCACAATAGCCTGATATTATTGGAAGACACATTTACAGCCCCCTGGTGGTGACTCTTATAAGCTACTGGTGGCTTTAAAACTGGATCCTGGAGAACCTCCTCACTCTGCAGATGAACACACAGGCATGCTGAAGATCTGGAGGAAGAAACAAAACAGTTACAGTGATGATGTTATTATGGAGCATTCTGTTCTAAAACCTAAGGAAAGGAAGCTACTTCAGAAATGGTTGTACCAGAAGTTGTGGAACCTTATAAACCAAGTGCAGATAGAAACACAGAAGTGTGTGTGGCTCCAAATCAAAACACAGCAGATCAACCTGAGAAACCAGAAGGAGTTCAATGGCAAACAGGAGAGAAAACAGGTGCTACGGTCCAATTCTGACCCTGTAAATGAAGCTCAAACAGCAAAGGAACCTGAAGAGAAACCAGTGGAAACCTCTAGACCTGCCTATTGAGAATCCTGTGCTTAGATCACATTAAAGGGGGTATATCTACTTCTGATTGGTTCTCTGGAGCGTAACCCCATCATAGGTTTGTTTGTACATTTACTTTTATAAGAGACTTGTGGAACACGTGCCAAAATAAAACAAAAGAAAAAGTTCTCAAGCCACAATAAGATGTTCTCAACTTCCCAGAACCAAAAGATCAACATCTCATCTTCATTCGTGTTTCTTCTGTCCAGACTGCTTCCAGAAATGTTCCTACTTTCCTATTAAAAACAGAAGGTTATGGGTTCCTGGAATAGAACAAATATTTAAGGTTAAACATTTACTATGTACTAATGCAAATATGCAAACAAGGTAATAATTGACTGGATTATTATGGGATTATTACATTTACACTTCTGGTATTTGGCAGACGCCGTTAACAGGAGCGGCTTCCAAATACCAGAGATGTAATAATTTTACGTCTTAATTTGAGCGCAGTGGTTACAGTGGAGGACTGCAGTTTGAAAGATCATGGGTTCAATTCCCAGCACCACCAAGCTGACGCTGCTGGGCCCCTGAGCTTCCAAACTGCAGTCCTCCACTGTAACCGCTGCGCTCGAACTAAGACTTCAAATGCTGTCAATTTATCTGGAACGTTTGCCCAAAAAAATGTTTATTATACAAAGTTTTAGCTGATTTTCCGCATGTTCCGTTACAGAATGCGTTACGGTAACCGAACCCTGCGCAATTATCGCATTCTTTTCCTCAGGAACGCCAAACTGCACATCGAAACGAAAAGCCGCTTAATAAGATCGTTTAAAGTCGCGCTGGACAGGATCCCCATAGGCTTTTGTCGGGTTGTGCGATGAATCTCCAACATTTACATTTACAGCAGCTAGCAGACGTTTTTATCCAGAGCGACTTACATTAATCTCTTTATACATTCGAGCAAATGGGGGTTGAGGGCCTTGCTCAGGGGCCCCACAGTGGGTGCTGGGAATCAAACCCCAATCCTAGCAGTCCAACAGCTTACCACCACATTGCACCAGTTGTGAACACGGGACCGACTTGCATGATATTTTAGTATCCATTAAGCGTGCGCGTTTCTCTCATCACTCAATCCGTTTTAAGACTTCATCCCATCGGCGTCGGTGGATTTTAGACAAGCGTATCGATGGTAACGTTACGTGTTCCAGTCCCTTCGATCTCGAACCGACTCACAACCTGCCTGAAAATCGCACACCGTTTATTCAGCTTAAGCTCTGCCAATCATAAACTCGCCTGCTTCAACCAACGTTCCAGATTCATCTTCCCATTTTACTGTAACCGGTTCCTGTTTCCTGGTACGGGTTTTTAATACCATGACATTAAAAAAAGTTCCTTGAACAGAAGAGGAAAAAAAGACAAAACAACACTCGTCTGTAAGAAAGTTGATTTTATTTAAGCTGTAATATTTGAATGTGACTGAGATGAACAAATGTCAGGTTTTGTTCGTCTCGTATGCTGAGTAAATTAAACGAGTACTTTTAATCCTGTCTGATGATTTTGTGATCCTGTGGAAGCGTCTCAACTGCTCTAACACACACACACACTTTCATTGTTGTGTGTCAGTGTGAGGGAAAGTGTTTACATAGTGCACTACCGTACAAGACCAGTGGGTGGAGCTCTGAAGTAAGGAATTTCTGCCATTTGATAGACGGTCTAAGGGGTCTGCTTTAAGGCCCAGCAGTGGTGGCTTGGTGGTGCTGGAGATCGAACCCACAATCTTCCGATTCGCTGTCCAACACCATAACCACTGTGCTACCACCCCTACAGTCACTGTGTGTGTGTGTGTGTGTGTGTGAGAGACAGACAGACAGACAGAAAAGAGTGGTTTATCCCTGTAACTCAGATGCTGCTCCGCCCTGATAGTCACCGTACGGGTAGTAATAGAGGTCGTGACAGACGGCCATTAGGAGACCCGGTAGCCCTCTGCGTCCGCCCAGCTGTGAGGAGAACACAATGTTGGGGATGGAGTCCTTTCCTGCAGGGTGAGGTGAAGGGATGGTCCTGAGGAGATGTCCATCCCGCAGGCTCCACAGACGGGTGTAGCAGTCCTGACCCACTGCAGTCATCATCATCATCATCATCATCAGAGAAAAGCATTTAAATTTCTTTAAATCAATAATCATCAATTAAACCAATCAAATAAATGTTTTATTTCCGCACAACGAAATCTTCATTCAGTTCTTTGAGGATTTTGAGTCTCTGACGGCTTAAATTACTGATGTTTTACTAATGTTTTTAGGTGTTTTGTTGCAGTAAAAAGTTAATGTTAAATTAAGTGTAAATTTGCAGCAGCGTAATTCACGCTGTGTAAAACAGTTTAGCTTTTGCTTTGGGTGAAAACACTTCACACACTCTTATACTGACTTTTGTCATAAATGAGAGGCGTTAGCATATTAGCACAGTTTTGAATAAGAAACAAGGAAGTGCGTTTGATATAGTCACTTCGTTTTGGGTGGAGCTTTATGATGATTGGTTAACGTTACGGAAAAGTCACAGTGATTGGATAAAGTCACACCGTCAGACAGAATGAAATTTACAGTGTGATGAATAGAACAGAAGAGCAGATCTCGGTGTTCTGCTCTGTGTCTCGCCCTCTGTGTCTCAGAAACCAAACTCTATTCACTTTGCCAACTTATTGGCAATCAACTTATTTTTCTACATCAGATTAACATGCTTGTTGTGATGTGCTATGGTTTCCGTAGCAACAGCTGATGTAACAACCTTCATTTTTAGTAATAATAATAATAAAAATAAAAAAAGGTATCTACCTGCGAGCAGCAGTCCTTCTTGCTCACACAGGTGAAGCGGCAGGTGCGCGTACTCGTTGTTGTGCCCGTCGTACTGCTTCACCGCTCGTCTCGTGCGGACGTCCCACAGCTTAATCTGAGAAGGAGGTCAGATGAAGCGAGCGTTAGAGATCGACTCGTGATTCTTACGGTATCTGTGACCGATCGTCTGCGTTCGAGACCTTTCCTAGCATGTCCGCGGCGAGGAGGTAGTTCTCATCCTGCAGCAGTCGGACGGAGGTGACGGCAGAGTCCTGATGGAAGCGGGACGATTTCCAGCTGTGATCCCGTCCGCGGCCTCGCTGCCTGAGGTCGATGCTGAAGATCTCACCGGAACGGCAGCCGTTAAACAGAACCGGCGCCTTAAACGTATGAGCGCAACAGTTATTGCATGAAAACAGGGAAGCTAATCAATAATTAATAATCGCTGCTTCCACTCACTCTGACAGCAAACTGCTGAGCCAGGACGTCACTTCCTGTGCTGTACGTTTGCCGACGGCCTGTCACCGCGTCGGTTACGATGACACTCCGAGAAAGACCTGGAAGCGCAGCACAGCGTCTACGTAATGCGACAAAGTGCATCGCACATCAAACCACACACACTTACCGGTACTGAAGGTTTTATCAGCCTGTGGGTTCAGGCACCAGGCACAAGACCACGCTGTGGAGATCTTAAAGCTGCACAGCATCCCGGGCTGATCTGTTAGACAGAGGGAGAAAGAGATGGAGAGAGATAGAGAGAGAGAGAGAGAGAGAGAGAGAGAGAGAGAGAGAGGGAGAGAGAGAGAGAAGAGAGAGAGAGAGAGAGAGAGAGAGAGAGGGAGAGAGAGAGGGAGAGAGAGAAGAGAGAGAGAGAGAGGGAGAGAGAGAGAGAGAGAGGGAGAGAGAGAGAGAGGAAGACTGTCTTTATGATGTCTGAACACAACTACTGAAGCAAATTCAGGTGACAACAGGAAGTAGTTCAGGGAGTCATTTTAATTCTTGATTTCCTCCGTCACCTTGTGTAATTATACATCATCCAACTTAAACCAGGGGGCGGAGCTTAAACTTAGAGTTCAAAGGCATTTTTAATGGTAAAGTTTATTTTATGTAGTAGTTTAAAATGCCTTTTTAACTATTTCACTATTCTGCGTTTTAACTTTAGCGATTCAGATTCTGCTTATCGGATCCGATTCTTATCAGTTCTTTTTTTTGGATATTAAAAAAAAGAAAATTCCTCAAGAACTTCTTTTCCTTTTATATGAATAAAAAAATAAATAAAACTTTATTACAAGCAATTACAAACTATGAAATAAATAAGAGACAGTTGTTATTGGAGGCAGTAAATAAGTTGAATCATCAATTGAATCGTTCATTCAAAAGAGTCGTTCAAAACAATTTGGTTCAAAACTGAAATGGAATCATGTACAAAATGATAATCTGGACTTCATCAATGACACGAGACTAAAATACAGATTCGATTATTTTCCCACCAAACAACAAAGGAAACAGACTTCCATTTTTCACATAAACACTACAGAAGAAAGCGTGTGTTGATTGGCCGCCTGCAGCCCACCCCGTTTACAGTACAGCTAAAGTGTAGCGGATGGAGGGATCTCACCGGGGTTAGAGTTACTGAAGAGTGCCGCGGGCAGCAGACTGACGCAGCCTGGAGTCTGAGAAATCCCCACCAAACACAAGCTGAAGAGACGCGTCAGGAAAACAACTCGCACCGAGAAACGCTACAGGCGGTCGGGAGAAAAACACGGAGAAACGGAAAGGATACAGGACGTGGGAATCGGGATGAGTGACAGACGCCCAGCACACCGAGTTCACCTGCAATAAAGAGCGTCAGCATGCTGTGGAATGCGGGTTTCCATGACGACAGCGTTGTTTATCAGATCGTCCTCATCAGGACTCACCTTGCGGTTAGTGAAGTACAGGTTGTCGCACATTTCCGCGGAGAGAGAGCCGTTCCTGCAGCCGGCAAAATTCATGATGCCGTACTTGCAACCGCCATGCGACACGTCGTTCACCGTGAAGACGCGCTCGCACGCCGAGTCCGCCTACGGAGACACGGACAGGTTATAAAGAGGATCAGCTGAAGGCTGGAATTTCCAAACCAAGTAAACGTTTCTTCATTTGGATGAATTTGGTAAGTGAGCGCAAACGGGATTGGTTGCTTTCCATCTTATCGGACGCCCCGTCAGCCAATAAAAAGCAGCTTAAAAAAAGGAGTTAAGACCAGGAATTGGTGTGATTAATTAATGATTGATAACTGATCACTTAGTTTCCAAGAGAAAGAGGGGGAGAGAGAGAAAGATAGACAGAGGGAGAAAGAGATAGAGAGAGAGGGATAGAAAGAGAGAGACAGAGAGGGAGTGGGGTAGAAAGAGAAAAACAAAGGGATAGAAAGAGCAAGACAGAGAGAGAGATGGATAGAGAGAGGTATAGAAAGAGAGGGACAGAGAGGGATAGAAGGAGAGAGACAGAAGAGAGAGAGAGAGGGATAGAAAGAGAGTGAGGAAAAGCAAGAGAGGGAGAGAGAGGGAGATGGAGAGAAGGATAGAGAGAGAGAAAGAGATGGAGAGAGGGATAGAGAGAGAGAGACAAGGATAGAAAGGAAGAAAGAGGGGGGATAGAAAGAGAGAGACAAAAGAGAGAGAGCGGGATAGAAAGAGAGTGAGGAAGAGCGAGAGAGGGACAGACAGAAAGAGAGGGATAGAAAAAGAAAGAGAGAGAGAGACAGAGAGAGAGGGATATAAGGAGAGATAGAGACAGATTTCCAAACAATTATTGAAGCAAATTCTTCTGATCTCCGTTCATTCTGTCTGTCTGTGCAATTTCATCCAATCACAGTTACTTTTTCTGCACCAATCATTGTAAAGCTCCGCCCAAAACCTGACGATTACCTAATGCACTTCCTGGTTCATTTATTTTGAACGCTATTGTCTCACATTTCCTGAGAGAAGTTTGTGTGTTTGTGTGAAAGTTTGTGTGAAGTGTGTTCCAGTGGATCTTCACTGTAACTGTGTTCCACAGCGTGCATTGTGCTGCTGCAATTTACACTGAATCCTGCAGTTTAACTGCGACAAAACACTTTAAAGCATAACAAGATGCATCACTTTAAAGCTGCCAGTAATAAAGTCAGTAATATAAACCCTGAATAATCTCATAAGGAGCCCTGAAACCCTGGAGGCAGCGGGTTCGAACCCTCTGCTGGCGGATTACTGAGGCGGGGATTCTGCGCTGGGAAACTCACCACGATAAGACGGAAGTTGTCCGTATTCGGGCTGCTGGAATCGGCGCTCTGGACCTCCAGCTTGTGGCGCTTCATCTCGCTGACCTTCACCTCATGGACCAACCTGATTGACAAACCGGTGTGAAATCAATGTAAGCAAACACACACACACACACACACACACCCCCTTTGTTATTGAACAAACAAACAAACCTCTCTGATTGAGTGAAAGGTAATCACAGGGTCTGAATACTTTATCAAGTGAGTCAAAAAGGATGTCAAAACTGTGTGTGTGTGTGTGTATGTGTATAAAGTCATTTCCTCCAGCAATCTGTGATGCTGCGACCGCAACTATTAATGCAGAATTATCTAATTCCTGTGCATTTTGTGCCAACGTACAACTTTATCCAAACAAACTTCCTGGTTTCTTATTTTAAAGATGCAGACGTGTGTGTGACGCTAACGCTTCATTTACCGCGCAAGAGTGTGTAAAGTGTTTCCCTGATGATCTTCACCAAAGAGAGCTAAACTCTTTTACACAGCGTGCCTTTTGCTGGTGTAATTTACACTTAATCCTGCAATTTTATTGCGACAAAACACCTGCATTGCAATTATTTTTATACATTATTATTAACGTTGCTGTAAAAATCGGGATTTTAACCCACAACTATCACAAAATCCTTGAGGGACTGAATCAACCTCGCAGTGGACAGCGTACCTGCAGTAGGAGCTCGGACGCAGTTCTCCCAGGCGTCTCCTCTGCAGCAGCAGTGCAGAGTTCAGTCCTTGACGTGGAGCTTTCTGCACAGAGTCACAGAGACGTCACGATTCTCGTTCCAGCTCCACACACACACACACACACACACACACGAACACTGCATCAGAGCTCTCCGGCACTCACCTTCCGCGGCCGCTCGTCCTCGGCCAGCAGCTCCGTCCTCTGCCTCTCGCGCTCCTTCTTCTCCAGCATTTCCCTGGTCAGCGGGTTGCAGTTGTTGTGGCCGGGAAGCAGGCGGAAGTAGCGGTTCTTTTCGGGGTCGAAGTAAAAACCCGGCAAATCTGTGAACATGAATGAGACGACGGTTAGCAGGAGACGGTGGAACTCAAAGTCGTCGAAAACATTAATTTTAGGCTCAATAATCGATAATTAATCAGGCCCATCGATTGTATATAATGATAATGTTAAGTGGTCTATTAGAGAGCCGAAAAGACATTAATCACTCGCTGTCCCTGCTGGACCGTCTCACTACAAGCTGGACATGATTTAACCAAGTAGGACGTGATCCTGGATTAAACATTCTTCGTTAATCCTGGAGGAACATTTCAATCAACCAATCATAACCATCTGATGTCATCAGTGTGTGTCGACCAAACCGCCTCAATTTATTTATGACACGAACGATATTAAAATAATAGCTGACAGTCAGGAAACAACGTTAGTGAATTTAGACTGTATTCGATTCAAATGAACCGAAATAAACTTTAATGAATTGATTCAGTGAATCATAAACAATCACTAATAGAGCAACACTGTTTTAGTGGGAAGTGGTGGCTCATGGTTACGGTGTTGGACAGCCAACCCAAAGACTGTGGGTTCGATTCCCAGCTCCACCAAGTTACCAGTGCTGGACCCCTGAGCAAGGCCCTTAACCCCCAATTGCTCAGTTGTATAAATGAGATAAATGTAAGTCGCTCTGGATAAGAACATCTGCTAAATGCTGTAAAAGTGACGTTCACACTATAAAACAGGCTTTAACATTATTACATTAAATCACAAACTTTAAACATTTAACAAGTCTGATTTTATAACCATTAATTTACTGCACACACACACACACACACACACACACACACATCTATTTTTGGATTTTAGTTTAGAAGGAGTTTAAATGGATTGAGGCAGTTTAGTCGACACACACTGATGACATCAGATGGTTATGATTGGTTGATTGAAATGTCAATTCAGGATCACAGACTACTGGGAAAAATCAGATCCATCTCACTACAACACGATCAGACTGTGGGAAAGAAGAAGAAGAGGAAGAAAAGAAGGAGGAGGAGGAAAATGATGAAGAGGAGAAGAAAGAGAAGGAGAAAGAGGAGAAGGAATATGAGGAAGAGGAGACAGAGGAGGAAGAAGAGAATAATGAAGACGAGGAGGAGAAGGAGAAGAAGAAAGAGTAGGAAAGGAGAAGGAAGAGGAGGTGGAACATGAAAAAGAGGAGGGGGAGGAGGAGGAATAGGAGAAAGAAGATGAGGAAGAGAAGAGGATGAAGAGGAGACAGGAGGAAGAGGATAATTAGGAGGAAGAGGAGAAGGAGAAAGATGCGGAAAAGTGGAATGATGAAGAGGAGGAGAGGGAAGATGGAAACGGGGTGGGAGGAGGAGGAAGATGAGTTCCTGGTTATCCAGTTCTTTGACTTTAGGAGTGTTTTAAGAGTTTCACCTGGAGCACCAGCTGTAGAGGATGAAGCTGAATCTGATCCTGAACTTCTGTCTGATGATCTGCAAAATCATCATCACACAACAACAACACGTACTTTTCAGTTTCAGCTGATACACAACATCACCACATGTCCATCACACCGGAATGAGTGAACAGTTTTTACTCGGGTGTCTCTGTAGGAGGATTCCTCAGTCTCCAGTCACAGCCATGATCATCATGAGGAGGATGATGATGATGATGGATGGTGTCTCCTTCTCCTTCCTCTCCAGCTTCCTCTCCTCATGCCTGTTAGATACACCGAGTGAAACAAACACACGGCTAATTCACTAGCTTAGCGAAGGTTAGCTAGCGTTAGCTACGTTAGCTATCTAGTCATGTCTAAGTTCAGTTAAACTTGTTCTCTAGTTGCTTTAATATGTTTTTATCAATTTAATTTTTATGCTTTTACTTTAACAAAATAGTTTTTATTGCAAATTCTACACTTTTCCCTCTCAGTACAACCGTCTACTTAACGTAAACGTGAGCTACCGCTTGTAACATGAAGGCTGTGTACCAAATCTATCCCTAATCCAGGTAGATGCGCACTACATAGGGTACTGTTTAATTCACTCACCCAACCTACGTAGTGCACTTTTTATTCAATAGAAAATAATTTATATCAGCCGTTGGAGTTTAATTCCCGCCTACTCAATTCTGATTGGTCGAGTCTTTATTAAATGATGCCTCAATTCAAAACGCAATTGGTTGGTTGCTATGTCGGACATATTAGTTAGAAGCGATAAGGCAAAAATAATAAAATAAAACAAATGCATTTTATTAAAATAATGTTCATGATTTGTTGAAGTGTAAATGAATATTTCTTACGTTAAAAAATGTAATAAAAGTTTAAAAAGAAGTTTAAAGACTTTTGTTCTGTTTTTATCTTTCCAAAATGGCCGAAAAGCTGACGATATTTTATTTGAACTATTTTCTTTTTTTTTAGTTTGCTTTTTTCTTTTTTGAAGAGTTTTTCCTGTAATTTGCAGTTTAATAAACTGAAACCGGAAACACGGGCGGCTGTTGTGTGTGTTTGATGTGCAGTGTAATGACTGATGGTGGACACTAGAGGGAAGCAGAGGAACACGAAGACCAACAGGTCATTACGACACAGAGGGAAGCAGAGGAAAACGATAGACCAACAGGTCGGGGCATGACGTTAATCTCCCTAATCCCCCCCCCCCCACACACACACACACACACACACACACACACGCACACACTCTTTTATTCATGTTACTATGGAAGCTTATTTCCGACACCACAAATAAAAAAAAACAAACTACACTATAATGATAAAAGTCGTAATGACGACATTAAACCATGAGCAAGGCCCATAATCCCCAATTTCTCTGTTGCATAAAGAGATAAAAGTAGGTTAAATGCTGTAAACGTAGCTAAATAAATAAATAAATAGGCCGGCGCGGTGGTGTAGTGGGTTAAGTTGCCAGCGCCCACGTGTGCAGTTGTTTATTTAATCATTAAAAGCCAAAAATATCTTAAATAAATAAATAAATGCACGACTTTGAGTTATTTAAGTTGTTTATTATTTGTCATCCTTCTAATTATTCATCACTTACTAATATTTATCTCTGAAAAACCCCTAAAAGCTGTAAAATGCCTTTGAGAAATGTTCCATGCATAGTTTTGTGCTCGTTGTGCCTGTGATAGTGAGAATCTCGGGATCTGTTCTCCGCAGTGGCTCTGAGTGTGTCCCGGCTGCAGGCCGGAGAAACCCGTGTGCTGTGATAAGGACAAGAGTTGAAGACGTTTCTCGTCTCCGGTTGTGCTAACCATGAGCTGATTATGGAGCGACAGACCCCATCGGAACGCCTGTTATTCTGTGTGTGTGTGTGTGTGTGTGTGTGTGTGTGTGTGTGTGTGTGTAGCTCTGGCAGTGAGACGCTTCAGGAACCACTTTCAGATATACGGCGTCCGGAAAATGTCAGCGCTTTGTAGTTGTAGTTGTAGTTGTTGGTTTATTTGTTGCCGTAGTTCAACCTTGAGGTCCTCTAGTGTTGGCAGAGACTCTAAAGTGTAGAGAGTGTGTGTGTGTGTGTGTGTGTGTGTGTTTTACATTCAGAGTTTATTTACAGTTTGGCAGGCAGGCTAAATAAAGACATTTAGGTACTGTAGGTTAAGGTAGATATGTGCTAATAATTCATACATACAGAAGGTTAAATGGATAAACAGTTAAATTTTGTTTAAATCAGCCTACAAGATAAAGTCAAAAGTATTGGGACACCCATTCATCATATTTATCCTATTCCAGACGTTCGCCTCGCTCTTCCTCCTACAAGCATCTCCAGACTTCTGTGCAGATTTTCCACTAGATTGGGTGGCTGTGACTGGGTCATGTGACTGTGTGGGTCATGTGACTGTGTGGATTTGATCATTCAGTTCCAATAGTATGAGTGAGATCAGACACTAATGTTGAGGTTTGGAGGTCTGGGGTTCAGTTGGGGTTTCAGTTCATCCCAAAGGTGTTCAGTTTAAAGGTGTTCAGAGTCAAAATCAGGACTCTGTACAGGACATTAGAGTTCTTCCACTCCAAACCATCCAGAACACAGCATGTCCTCATGGAGATCAGGGGATTTGTGCACAGGGACATTGTCATGCTAGGACAGGGGTTTGAGTCTCGCAGTCTCAGTGAGGGAAGAATGAAATGCTACAACATACAAAGTCGTTGCAAACATCTGTGGAACAGTTTTAAAGGAAACACACTGATGGGAGTGTGCTGGTAAGGTGTCCAAAAACTTTCGTCCATGGGGTTTGACTTCATCTTTTAAAGCACCTCGTTAACACACTTTAGAGTAAAACCCTTTCCATTATGTGCCTGGTGGTCCTGTGAAAATCCTGTGGTATAAGAAATAAAACATTTGATGCTGTTTGAGGAAAATCATCAGCTTTGGTCCGTAAACAGCTTCGATACTCGATTACTTTAACAGGTTGTTGATTATTTGTCTGTAAAAGCACTTCCTGTATGACGGATTTGTTAATTTATATATATATATATTATATAATAGTGCGGTAGAAAAGGCAGGATTCTTTCCTATGGTAATTAAACATACATGACGGATGTGCTAGAAAAACCCTCGACAGTTGCTTTAACTAGGAAGTGGTAGCTCAGTGGTCAAGGTGTTGGACTGCTGATCAGGAGATCGGGGGTTCAATTCCAAGCCCCCCTGAGCCCCCCCCCCCCAACCCTCAACTGCTCAGTTAGATAAATGAGTTAAATGTGGTTTACTTTGCATGAAAGACTTTCTGAATGGGATGGAAACAAAGCCGAAGTGTGTGGTCGTGTGTATTAACACTCAACACGCCGAATCCCGGACGAAACACTGTGCAAATCTTTGCTGTGACTCCTTTGAATCGTTTCTTTCGCTTCTGATTCACTGATACACTGAAGACGAGGACAGACTTTAAATATCAGACGACGCGGTGTGGCTTTTTGTTCTCTGTCACTGCTGGTAAAGAAATAAAATCCTGACGTTGGTTTATATGAGCAGCCTTTTTGTTGTTGTCTCTCGGAAGTTCGGATATAATCTGGTTAAATGCAGACACTTGATGTTTGTAAGGTTTTTGTTGACTTATTGCATGCCATCGGGTTGGTGGCCACCCCGCCGAGGTGAAGCAGATGGCCTGTGCGTCGGCTGTATCTATGTACACCATCGGGCCGCTTTCTCTGCTTCCTCCTCTGGGTTTAACGAGGTTAATGGCGGCCCGGGGATCGTCAGGACGACTGCATGAGACCCGTCAGACGCTTCCCCGTCAAAGACTTACCCTGAAACACACAACAACAAATATCAATAAATACACAACAACGTTTAAAAACTCAAGCAGCCGAACACCGACTGCAGTCGAGTAATGATTTCTGATTTGTTTGCATTTTATAATTTCTTTGCTTGTGTACAGCTGGCTTGATTTTGTTGCGTTTGGCTTGATTTTGTTGCGTTGTAGCTTGATTTTGTTGCGCTTTGGCTTGATTCTGTTGCGTTGTAGCTTGATTCTGTTGCGTTGTGGCTTGATTCTGTTGCGATGTGCCTTAATTCTGTTGTGTTATGGCTTGATTCTGTTGTGTTATGGCTTGATTCTGTTGCAATGTGGCTTGATTTTATTGCATTGTGGTTTGATTCTGTTGCAATGTATCCCAATTCTGTTGCGATGTGGCTTAATTTTGTTGCGATGTGGCTTAATTTTGTTGCGATGTGCCTTAATTCCGTTGCGTTGTGGCTTAATTTCATTGCGTTGTAACTTGATTCTGTTGCGTTGTGACTTTAATAGATAGCTTTAATGCTTTTCCCTCTTTTTCTCCATGTCAGTGTGGTTGTGTTCTCTCAGGTTTACTCACCACACTGCGAGTGAATTTCTCCAGAGACGTACGGCGGCCCTGCTCACTTTCAGGCTGATTCAGAGAAACACACAAACACATGTACATTAAGTATCTCAGGTGATGCCAACAAAATGACAAATTATGACCTGATTTTTCGGGGTCCAGTATAGAATTCAATGCTTTGCTGCGGAGCATTTTGGGTGTGAGAGTTTTTTTTTAACACACCTTCTTTTTGGCCATCAGGAGGTCTTGGTAGGTGCTGGAGCGTAAGAATCGTGTGTAGCTGTCGCTCTTCATCAGCTTGTAGATGTGATCCTGAGGAAGAGAAGGTGCAGGATAGCAGAAAAAGATAACGTGTGTTCAGTGTTAATGGTAGAACAAATGTTGCTACTTTGGTCTGTTGGAGGTAGAAACTTTACCACTCAAAAAGACAGGCAGATGTTGATAAGTGGAGATATCACTCTCAGTAGATCTTTCAGGTTATCACATCTCACAATATTATCAGTCGGAATGTTGTACATGGGCAGTAGCAACATGTCAAAATTCGGTATATTGTCTCACAGATCGTAAGGACAGCCTTACACAGTTGATCTCATGTCCAGAAATAGGGACTCAAAGAAACACCATTATCCCCATGATCGGTTTAATTGACACACCCAATCAGTTTGGTCTCATTTCCATATGCCGTCTTAAAGACACACCCACATCAACATGTACAGTATGAGACACACCCACTTAAGTTGGTCTCATATTAAAATATGGACTCAAAGGAACATTTACATCTCCATCTATGGTCTCAGGGACACACCCACTTAAGCTGGTCTCATTAATATACAGACTAAAAGACGTATTTGGACCTAAAGTTGGTCTAATGTCTATATTTGAAACACACACACATCAACATCTATTGTCTTAAGGACACTCTTACACCATTTGGTCTCATTTACATACCCAAAGACACACCCACATTGACAAGTATTGGACAAACTCACCTAAGGTTGACTTAAAGACACACTTACATCCCCATCTATAGTTTTAGAGGCTCAATCACTCAATCTAGTCTTATTTTTATATATGGACTCAAAGACACATCCACACAGAGCTGTTCACTACAAGATCATATGTGAAATGTAATATTATTTCTGGGGTGCCAATAATTAATTTGTTTTGATTGTTTCCTGGTGCAGGTTGAAGGTGTTCTCTTGCCTGTGCGTCCTCAAAGCTGTAGCGTCCTGGGTCTTTAAGATTCTGGCTGGTTCTCTCATAACTGTGTGAGTCCAGGTTAATAGAGCTTGGAGCACCTTCAGCCAGAAACTCCAGCCAGATCTCCTGAGCACGAGCAGAAACATCCTGCAGGGGGCGCCGCTTCAAATCCTGCACCGCTAACCAGAATCTGTGGTAGAGGAACGCAGTCACGGTCATTTACTCGAAATCAATGACGGCACAAAAAATAAATCATATTACGTAGATTTTCACACTTTATCGTAAAATGATTTAACACCTTTTAACCAATCAGAATCCAGAATTCAACACATCTCACATCCTAATAAAGGAGTTAGGAAAGAAAGGGAGGCAAAATAAACAATAAAATAATTAACCAGCAATTTAATCAATCAATCAATAAATAAAACAATAAAACAATAAAATAATTTTAAATTAAATGAAGAGAAATAATTTTTTATTTACTTTAAATTAAATTAAATTTAACTAATTTTAAAAATAGAATTTAAGATAAAATTAATTTTAAAATCAAATTAAATTTAAAATAAATTTAATTTTAATTTAATTTAATTATTTAATTTAATTTAATTTAATTTAATTTAATTTAATTTTTAATTTTATTTTATTTTATTTTATTTAATCTATAAAGGGTGTGTATATAATCAGGTTCCTGATAAAATTTTACAAAGTCCATTTAAAAAAAATCAATTTTAATTTCATTTAAAAAATAATAATAATAAATGTAGGGGGTGTGTGTATAAATCCAGTTCCTGATAAAATAATAACAATAACATAAGGGGCAGAAACACATCATTAAACATGAGCTGGATGTATTAGAGAGCTGCATGATGAAATAAAGGGCTGTAACATTACAGCATCACCAGAGTGCGGGTTTTTTCCATTAGTGCACTCATAAACCACAAATTGCAGGAGGAACATTGGGCAGAGGAAGACGGAGAGAAAGGGCAGAAATGGGAGAGGCAAAATGTTCACTTTCTCCTCGCTGTCCCACCTAACACACTGTCGTATCTCTATCGATCGCAGCTAGCTTGCAATATTGAAGTATTTTAGGCTATTAAGAAGCCCCAGGGAGGGGCAGAGAATGGAGAGTCCATATCAACACACACACACACACACACACGCTTTCATAAACGGCGGTTCCTGTGTGAGACAGCGCCCCCTGAAGCGAGACTATTCAGACCAGGAGATAGCGCTAGATAGATGAGAAGCGTTTTATCTCTTTCGCAGTTGCCTCCAGGTTCCGCTGACCTCCATGTTATCTCCAGAGCGCACTTCAGGGCCTTCCTGTCCCAAACACACTTCACACAGAGATTATTGGCCCTGTTCCACTCGGACCTACTATATGATCCTCCATTACCAGAAAAAGCTATCCAGTGTAAACGGGAACATAAATTTTGTTCTGTTAATATTTGATATGAACAATTTGCTCAATGCTTTAACCTTCATAAGAAACAAATACTATTAAAACGATTCAATAAAAAAAACAGGGATTTTAATTTAGAGAGCTTAAATGATTTAAAGTATTAATATTTTATCTAAAAAATATCCATTTCATGTACGTTTACGTGAATTTGGCTGAAGAAAGACACATATTTTCAACTAAAATAGCAAGTTTTCTACTATAAGTTTTTTTTTACTAACTATTATGTTAAAAATCCAGCCAGTGTTCGGAATGTACGTTTCAATAGAACATAAATAACGCCAGTGATGGGCAATAGCGTCCTGTAGCGTACATTTCCTGATTCTGGATCAGTAGGTGACGCCACCGCCGTTTACAGAGCTGTGTGGCCCACAATATTGCTTCCATATGACGGTGAGTTCTTCTTCTGCTTAGTATTTTACAGCAATTGGCAACAGGCCAGATTACTGCCAACCATAGACGGGTGGGCAGACAGATAGCCCAGGTGGGCAGTTTTTGGGGGTGGGGTTAAGGAGATAGATACTCTGTAAAATAGCGAAAATTAATATTCTTGCTTTGGTTTGGAAAAAAATTTTTTTTTACTGCTGTCTTTACCAAGTGGGAAGTGGTGGCTCATGGATAAGGTGTTGGATTACCAAACCCGAAGATTATGGGTTTGATTTCCAGCTTCACCAAGCCATCACTGGGCCCCTGAGCAAGGCCCTCAACCCCCAATTGCTCACTTGTATAAATGATTAAATGTAAGTCGCTCTGGTTAAGGGTGTCCACTGACACAGGAGAAATTTTCTTGATGGTGATTCCTAAACGATCTTGCTAACACAACCATTGCAATTCAGCAGCATCACCCAACCACTATAAGAAAGTCTAGATTTTTATCCCTTTAACCTCCAAATGTTAGTATTGTATTCTCTACACCAGCGGTTCCCAACAGGGGGGTCCCGACACACAAGGAAGCCCTTAAAGAGCTCTGTGGGGGGTCGTGTCATATTGTGAAAAGAATTGAGCAGTGAGGAGCATTAAGGAGAACCATCATATTATATTAGCTAATTTTATCCATGATCCCCTGGTTGACCAAGCTGAGCTCACTACATTTTCCATGAAAGTAATGATACTGTTTAAAGATTCAAAATGTCTATGTCCATATACGGTAATGAAAACAGTGGCGGCAAAACAGAAAGATATGAAGCATAAAGAGTCTTCTAATCTTCTAATCTTCTAATCTTCTAATCTTCTAATCTTTTAATCTTCTGTTTTCAGGGGTCTGTTGTGCTCCTTCGCTTCACTTCACATTGTGAGAGAGTGATTGATGACTGTGATTGGCTAAATAGTCTGAGTTCAACTGCTTTGACATGGATGCACATCTGGCCTGATTTACATAAATTTACATAGAAAATTGCATTTTTGACAGCAGCCCAAACGTAGAGATTTTTACTGAAAAGAGATTTGGAGAAATGTAGTGATTGTGACTAACATGCTTATAAAAGCAAACGATATTAAAATACGATACTGGAAGAAAACAAACTTCACCTCAGTTGAGCTCAGAAGCTGAGCATTTCTTGGGATGGACAGATAAAAAACGAGAAAGAAGGAAAAAATGAAGGGAAGCTCACCGCAGGTTCTCCGAGCTGAACTCCGACTCTAAGAACTTGAGGAACTGATCCCGGCCAACCGGATCCTTCAAAGCCTCTTCCAAAGAAAAACCCCATTTCCGAACCCTCTGCTGGCTCGGGTCTTTGCTGAGGAACGGAAAAAAGTGAGACAGAGGAAGAATTTATGTCCATCAGTGAGTCTAATTTTACCCTGTTATTAATCACTCACTCTGGATACATCATCTCAGCAGCGATTCCACGCTTGGGGTAAAATGAATTTCTACATAATTTACCAGGATGATGTCACCGATGACCAATCGGAGCTAAATTTATAGGAAAGTAAGATTAACACCCACACGGCCTGCAGAGACACGCCATTCATCTGAACTGGAACGTTCTCATTACCTGAAAGTTTATTTTAAGATCAGATCACATAGAAAACACCGAATAAAAAAGATACTAAAAAACAGGGACGTCCACAGACATTTTTGAAGGACAGGGGACTCAATGTATTCCTCAACACAACAACAGACTTTTACACATGTATATATACATATATAATTATTTTTGCACTTGTTTCGTGTTTCCTTTTTTAAACAGATGTCTACAAAATAATATAATTACATTCTCACATGGTAGCCAATGAATCATGGATGTTTAAAAGATAATTAATGAATTGGAGGCACTGGTACCAAGACAAAAGACAAACACACCTGAGAATGGAGGGAGGACTTCACTGCTGGGCTGCTCGGAGGGCAGTAAGGAACTCGACAGAGTCTCAACATTTCCTGTCCTGATATTTTATTTATTTGACAGGGACATCCGTTCTCACACGCATACATAAATTCCTTTATTTTAAAAAAAGCAGCTGCTTAAGTTACATCTCAGAGCTGTTGAATTTTAATACCTCTACTAGAAGTCTAAGAACCAGTGATCATTCCCATTGTTCTCTGTGCTCCACTGATCTCTGTGTTCCTTATGTTCTCTGTGCTCCCCTGAATCCCGTGTTCCTTATGTTCTCTGTGCTCCCCTGAATCCTGTGTTCCTTATGTTCTCTGTGCTCCTCTGATCTCTGTGTTCCCCATGTTCTCTCTGCTCTTCTAATCTCTGTGTTCCACATGTTGTCTGTGCTCCCCTGATCTCTGTCCCCCAATGTTCTCTGTGCTCCCCTGATCGCTGTGTTCCCCATGTTCTCGGTGCTCTTCTAATCTCTGTGTTCCACATGTTCTCTGTGCTCCCCTGATTTCTGTGTTCCCCATGTTCTCTGTGCTCCCCTGATCTCTGTGTTCTCCATGTTCTCTGTGCTCCCCTGATCTTTGTGTTCCCTATGTTCTCTCTGCTCTTCTAATCTCTGTGTTCCACATGTTGTCTGTGCTCCCCTGATCTCTGTTCCCAATGTTCTCTGTGCTCCACTAATCCCTGTGTTCCCCAATTTTCTCTGTGCTCCAATGTTCTCTGTGCTTACTGATCTCTGTGTTCCCTATGTTCCTTGTGCTATTCTCATCTCTGTGTTCCACATGTTGTCTGTGATTTTTTTTATACTCCTACTATAGGTCTGAGATCAAATGATCAGAATCTCTTTTTACTTCCTCAGTCCAGACTCAAACATAAAGGGGGCCGAGTTTTTTCCGTGTTCTTTCCTCGGTTATGGAATGACCTCCCGCTTAAGATTAGAACGACGCTGATGGCACTAAAATCCCGTCTTATTACATTTCACTGTGGTCTTTAATTTAACTCTGTCCTCTGAATGTTTATCTGTCGTTCCATTCGGTTGTTAGATTCTTGTTTTATTATTTTGGTTGTATGTGTTTATGGTCTGATTTTACTGCACAGCACTTTGCTCAGTCTTGTGGCTGTGTTTGAATGATGTGCTTTATAAATGAATGAACTTGAACTTACAGTCCCTTTGATATCTGCGTGCCACATGGCTGCTGAAAGGTATGAGGTGCTGGTAATGTTTTATGCGGTTAAAAACTCCAACCTGGCCTCCATCTCCCAGAACGTGCAGTCATCGCTGATCCAGGGGTTGGAGGGCTCCAGCGGTGACACAAAGGGGTCGTACTCCAGGTACTGCTCAGTGTAGCTCATCAACCTGCCAGAGAAAAGAGTGTTAATTCACTTCCTGTTGACAATATCACTGACAGAGACGCTGAAATAAACTCACAGACACCGTTACCAACACACAAACTGACACACAGACGCTCAGACACCAACACACACACACACACACACACACGTAAACAGACAGAAATACACACATGAATAGCCAGACATTAATACTGACACAGCGAAACACAGACACCAACATACACCACTATACAAAAATTACCCCCACCACCCCCGCCAGCAGACCAGCAATTCTATTAGTTAACAATTAAATAAAAAACAGGCACAGACACACACACACACACACACACACACCTGCCTGTCTGTCTGTTCACCTGTCTGTCTCTCAGGTCACAGTTTTTCTGTTCTGTAATTTTTTTTTTATGATTTATTTAAAGTTTATCACTTACGTTTCTGCCACTTTGGACATTTTCATGCAGTGTCTGTCCAGCTGAGTGTTCAGGAAGGAAATCTGCAGGAAGTAAAGAATAAACACACAAACACACACACACTTTCATCATTACTGTATAGTGTGTGTTTCTCTCTTTCTTTCTCTCTCTCTTTCCACACACACACTTCCACACAACCATACACACTCACCTCTTTCTCAACATCCTCCTTAGTGTCCTTTCTGCTTTGTTGTGAGTTTGTGTGTACAGGACTTTGCGTCTGTGTGTCATCTGCCACACCATACACTGACTACACACACACACACACACACACACACACGCAGAGCAGATTTATTAAGAATTATTCATCTTACACTTCATACAAGCTCTTACAAAGGTGCACACACATACACACACACCAACACACACACTTTACCTTCTTGACTCGTTGTGGGTTTTTCATGCGCCGACACTTCCGGATGTCCATTTCAGTGGTATTGACACAGCCTGGCTGCGGGTCACATGATCAATATTTCATTACTCATTTTTCTCTTTTTCAGACACATTTCCCTGTTCTATGTTATCCCTTCATTCTGTGCCCCCTGTTTGCCCCCCTTTTTCTGTGTTCCTTTGTTCTCTATGTTCCTCTCTGTCCTTTATGTACATGAGTTCTCTGTGTTCTTTTATTTTCTGTGTTTTCCATGTTCTCTGTGTCTCATCTGTTTGTTTTTTCTCTTTCTGTCTTTCCTATATTCAGGGTCCCCATGTTCTCTGTTTCTTCCATGTTCTCTGTGTTGTCTGTAATTCCCCATATTCTCGGTTTCCTTCTTCTCTTTGTTCCCCAGTTCTCTGTATTACTAACATTGTCTGTGTTCCACTGTCTTCTGTCTTCCTTTGCTCTCTGTGTTCCATCTGATCTTTCTGTTTCCTATATTCTGTGTTGCCTCTGTTTTCTATACTTATGTGTTCTTGGCGTTTCATTTATTTTATGTCCCCATGTTCTCTGTGTTCCCCTTATGTTCTTTTTATTTTCCTGTTCTTTGTGTTCTATATGTCCATATGTGCTCCTTTTTTGTTCTTTTGATGTTTTCTGTATTCTGAGCTGTTACTTTTGTTGTGTTCTTTGGATTCCAAATATTTATATTTTCTGTGCTAAAGTGATCTCTGTGTTGCCCATGTTCTCTGTGTACCCCATGTTCTCTGTGTTATCTATGTTCTCTGTGTTGCCCATGTTCTCTGTGTTCCCCATGTTCTCTGTGTTCCCCATGTTCTCTGTGTTGCCCATGTTCTCTGTTCTCCCCATGTTCTCGGTGCCCCCTGATCTCAGTGTTCCCTATGATCTACGCTCTTATCTGGCATTCATTGTGTCTGCTGCGTTCCATTGTTCCCCCCATTCTGTGATCCCCATGTTTTCTGCATTCTTGGTGTTCTTAGTGCTACTAATACACAGTGGTAGCACAGTGGTTAAGGTGTTGGACTGCTAATTGGAAGATTGGGGTTCAATTCACAGCACCTCCAAGTTGCCACTGTTGGGCCCCTTAGCAAGGCCCTCAACCCCCAATCCTCAGTTGTATAAAAGACATAAACGTAAGTCGCTCTGGATAAGGACGTCTGCCAAATGCTGTACATGTGTAAAACATGTTCACCAGGTTCTGTGAGGAGCTGAACTGAATCATTCCTACATTAACTATCAATCAGGATATCCATCATCTACACACACCACTGGCCTGTGAACGTCCCAGAACGCTCGTTCCTGACTGTCCAAAATCTTCCTCTCCGTCTTATCCTTCTTCCGGTCGATCCTGAAAAACAGAGAAAAACAAAGTGTGACAACGCCGCACACTCCTAATAACTGTGGGGAGAAGTGAATGAAGTGGTAGCTCAGTGGTTAAAATGTTGTACTGCTGAAGAATTCTGGGTTCAATTTCCAGCACAACCAAGCTACCACTGCTGGGCCCCTGAGCAAGGCCTCTAACCCTCAACTGCTTAGTTAAATAAAGACACAGAGATAAGTCACTTTGGATCTGCCAAATGTGATGTAAATGAGTGTGATTAGATGTCGGGGGGGGGGATTTAGAACAGAGCTTGGGATTGAACAGTAACACGAATTAAACAGGTCCAAGTGTTAATCTTCAGTAGTGCAGAAGCTCCTCATGGTGACCCAACATACTGTAAAAACCCATCAGACTCATCTTTCCATTATTTAACTTACAGTTCCTAAATACACCTCCTCCTTAAATATCATCATCATCTGGGTCATCAGCACCATTATTAACACCATCATCATCATCATCATCATCCACCCTCCTCCCCATCACTATTACCACCACCCTTATCATCATCATCATCTTCATCACCCTCCTCCCCCTCACTATCACCACCACCCATCATATCATCATCATCACCCTCCTCCTCCACACTATTACCACCACCCTTATCATCATCATCATCATCATCATCATCATCACCCTCCTCCTCCACCATTTAACCACCCTTATCATCTATTACCCACCACCCTTATCATCATCATGTCATCACCCTCCTCCCCTCACTATCACCACCATCATCCACATCACCCTCCTCCCCATCACTATAACCACCACCCTTATCATCATCATCGTCATCACCCTCCTCCTCCTCACTATCACCACCACCCTTATCATCATCATCATCAATCCACACCATACCCATCACCATTCATCATCATCATCACCCCCCTCCTTCTGCTCCTCACTATCACCACCACCGTTATTATCATTATCTTTATCACCATCCTCATCACTATCACCACCGTTATCATTATCTTCATCACCCTCCTCCTCATCACTATCACCACAATCATTATCATTATCATCTTTTTTATCCTCCTCCCCATCAACACCACCACCTCTTCTTCTCCATCTCATCACTATCAGGTATCAATTATACACCGGAAAAGTTAACACCTTTGTAAGTGTTTATAAAGGTTTCACAGCGTTGCCCTGTGAACAGCACTTACTTAACCTGAGCTTCAGCCTGCATGAAGATGAACTCCCACTTCCTAGAAAACGCTCGCTGCAAGCGCTGCGCACCAATCGCCAAGTTCTCCTGAGAAACGGAGAGAGAGAAAAGAAAAGAACAGGAAAGGGGACATTAGAATATAGAAAGGATTAGAACAAATGAGTACAAGAGTAAAAGATGGAAGTGGAAAATAAAAAGAAGGAAGAAAAAGGATAGACAAAAAAGCTAAGAATTAATATATCTATTAAAAATAGAAAGTAATGAAAATATTAAAAAATGGAAAAGGGGGAAAATAAATAAATATATAGGGAAAAGTTAATAATTTAAGAAGAAAATATGGAAGAAATAAAATCTAATAAGATGAAGAAACGATGCTGGTTGTGTAAAATGAGCTGATTGGTTCTGATGAAAATGAAGTGTGTCGTTTAGTTTTGATTAGTGAGAGTCTCTCTCTGTAATAGTGTGTGTGTGTGTTGTGTGTGTGTGTGTGTGTGTGTGCGTGTGTGTGTGTGTGTGTGTCTATCTATCTGATCACTGATCACTCCGCAGTGTCTCAACATCTCATCCACTAGAACAACTCCTTTCTGTGCACCATCACTCCACTTTGTGGGAGAGAGAGACATAGAGAGAAAGAGAAAGAGAGGAAGGGAGAATGAGAGAGAGAGAGAGAGAGAGAGAAGAGAGAGACAGAGAGAGACAGAGAGAAGAGAAAGAGAGAGAGAAGAGAGAGAGAGAGAGAGAAGAGAGAGAGAGAGAGAGAGAGAGAGAGAGAGAAGAGAGAGAGAGACGAGAGAAGAGAGAGGAGAGAGAGAGAGATAGATAGAGAGAGAGGGAGAGGAGAGAGAGAGAGAGAGAGAGAGAAGAGAGAGACAGAGAGAGACAGAGAGAAGAGAAAGAGAGAGAGAAGAGAGATAGAGAGAGAGAAGAGAGAGAGAGAGAGAGAGAGAGAGAGAGAGAGAGAGAGAGAGAGAGAGAGAGAGAGAGAGAGTGTCTGTGGCTCTCACCGCTTCGTAGTCGGCGAGCTCCAGCCGGGTTTTGTTCTGCATGGTTCTCTTACACAGATAAATAGCTGCAAGAGACGAATCAGAGCGAGAAAGAGAAAAAAGCATGAATCTTACTTTCATCCCTGAGTAACTCCACCTTTACACACACACACACACACACACACCTGCATGTACATACACACAGAGCTGCTAGCTGGACTATAATTATAAACATCACACATCATTATTATTAGGTACTGTAAAAACTGAGACTGTACTCTGAATTTTATACAGCGTGAAGAGTGATGAGGTGACTCAGACATTGCTCATATTGCACATGTTCACTTCGCGTTCGGGCTAAACACAGTATAGTAAGAGTGATAAGAATCCTCAGAGTAATGAGTGAGGAGACTGACAAGAGTAACATTAGCAATTACAACGACGAGAGTGACGAGAGTCACAAGAGTAACCAAAGTGACGAGAGTAACCAGAGTGATAAGCAGACTTGTATTAGAAAAAATTAAATAAATCCAATGCATTCTAAAAAAAATAATCTGCCATAAGCAACTGTCCCAATCAGACTGTTCCTATCAGACTGTCCCAATCAGACTGTCCGAATCAGACTGTTCCTATCAGACTGTCCCAATCAGACTGTCCCAATCAGACTGTTCCTATCAGACTGTCCCAATCAGACTGTTCCTATCAGACTGTCCCAATCAGACTGTCCCAATCAGACTGTTCCAATCAGACTGTTCCTATCAGACTGTCCCAATCAGACTGTTCCTATCAGACTGTTCCAATCAGACTGACTGTCCCAATCAGACTGTTCCCTGTCCCATCAACTGTGTCCCAATCAGTCCAACAGACTGTCCCAATCAGACTGTTCCTATCAGACTGTCCCAATCAGACTGTTCCTATCAGACTGTCCCAATCAGACTGTTCCAATCAGACTGTCCCAATCAGACTGTCCCAATCAGGCTGTTCCTATCAGACTGTCCCAATCAGACTGTTCCTATCAGACTGTCCCAATCAGACTGTCCCAATCAGACTGTTCCTATCAGACTGTCCCAATCAGACTGTTCCTATCAGACTGTCCCAATCAGACTGTTCCTATCAGACTGTTCCTATCAGACTGTCCCAATCAGACTGTCCCAATCAGACTGAACAGAACGAAAATGTCTGCCTAAAACCTGATTTAATAACCTCTAATGAACAGTGTCCTGTTGAACTTCAGACTTACTTGTTTGTTTTCCAGATGTTGTTCTAGAGCTGTTCGAGCTCCTCCGATTTCTCCGCAATACTTTTGTGTTTGATTTAAAATACCAAGCAAAAAACAATAACAAATTCTTTTACCTTAAATTATTTCCTGCTCGATTGTGTAACCCTAGCAGGACAAACCACACACAACTGATCGACTATTACTCTGTGATAGGTTCATTCTGTAACTGACCTTTGATTTACAGTGTGTGTGTGTGTGTGTGTGTGTGTGTGTGTGTGTGTGTGTGTGTGTGTGTGTGTGTGTGGTGAATGGACGCATACGAATACATACGGATCATCGAATCAGCTCCGAGTCATTTAACCGCCATTAAAAGATTCGGTATGTGCCTATCAAACAATGTGACCAAAAAAATTCAAACACTTAATTCACCTGCACCTGCAAGCGCCACTACAAAAATACTAATACTAATACTAATAATACTGATATAATAATAATAAAAACACTACTACTACTACTTAATGATAATAATAATAATATTAACCCTTATACTAATAATAATACTAATACTAACTACTACTCTTACTACTACTACCACTACTACTACCAATAATAATAACAATATTAATACTACTAATAATAATAATACTGATAAATATTGATACTACTACTACTACTTCTACTACTAATACTACTACTAATAATAACCCTTATACTAATGATAACACTAATACGACTCTTACTACTCCTACTACTACCACCACTACTACCAATAATAAAAATATTAATACTAATAATAATAATACTGATACTGATAATACTGATATTACTACGAATACTACTTCTACTACTAATACTACTACCAATAATAACCCTAATACTCTTACTCCTACTACTACTACTACTAATACTGATAATATTAATAATAATTATAAGAATAACAAAAATACTACTACTATAATACTGATAGTATTATCAGAGTGATCAGTTATTAAACCACTGAGTGATGTGCTGAGTGTGTGAGTGTTTTCACTGAAACGGAAGGATCACACACTCCATTATTCATGTTTTTTGCTGAAATCCAGCAGCTCTCACTCACCGTAATCTGTGTTTTCTGGCTCCCAGCAGTTTGACGACCAAAAGTACGGAGCCTAAAACAGAGAAAGAGAAAGAACCGGAGAGAAAAGAGAGAAAAACTGATTAGTCATCTTTTAAAATAGAGAAAAAGATTCATCCTCACGCTGGGAGTGACAGCGGCACGGGGTGGGGGGTGGGGGTGGCTGAAAGAGAGAGAAAAGAAAGAGAGAGACAGAGACAGAGAGAAAGAGATGGAGAGATATGGGGAGAGAGAGAGAAAAAGAGATTACTACACACACTTACCACACACACACACATACTCAACATACACACACACAGACCATACAATTATACACACAAACTTACCATGCCTACACACACACACACACACACACCACACATAACATACATACACAAATTATACACACACAAACTTTGTTTACAAAAATCAGAAGATCTGGGTTCGAATCCCAGCACCACCATGTTGCTATTGTTGGGCCCTAAATAAGGCCCTTAACCTCCTATTACTCAGTTTTATAAAAGTGATAAATGTAAGTCGCGCACACACATTTGAGTTATTTAACCCACTGCAAAATCATATTGGGGTGTCCACATGGGGGCAGGGCGGGGGAGGGGGGTAGATTTAATATGAGTTATTTTATAATATGAGTTATATTTATTATTATCATATAAAAAAAGTTCTCAAAGGATTCTCACTCCTCCTGCAGCATCTTCATGAACTTCCTGTCATGTGGTGCTGACTTCCTTTAGAGAGGAACAGAAAACACTCGCTAATTAATGTGTGTGGAGGAAAGTGTGTGGGAGGAAATTCGGCAGCAAACTGCGTCATTAACACATGGCTGGAGAAACGAGCTGATATCCGTCCCTTTTCGTTTATTGAGAAACTTTTCATTTATAGATGTTTTACCACCATCAGCAGGAAAAAGAGTTTAAACTGCTTCTGCTGTTAAACTGGGCGGGGCACAGGGGGGTGGAGCTACACAAAGCTGCTCGTTAATTACTTTAACTTAATACTTTACTTTTAATTATTCTGGCGAATTATTCACGAAACATTCTTTAATATTCATATTTATAATACAAAAACAGGTGATGCTCAGACTCCGCCCACTTTTCACATTTCTCTCATCCTGCCATTTTTTTCCCGTTTGTCATTGCATATTAGAAAGAAAGACGAAAGAAAAAGAAAGACAGAAGGAAAAACAGAATGAAAACATAAAAAATGGAAAAATAAAAAAATGAAAAAAAGAAGGAAGAAAGGAAGGAAGGAAGTATGTAAGAAAGATGGAACAAAAAGGGACAAAAGAAAAAAAAAAAGGAGAATCTAAACTTTGGTCCATGTTGGTCCAGTCGCTCACCTGAAAGCGGTAGAAGGTTCCGTCGTCCTTCAGTGTGAGCACATGGTCTGAGATGGGGAAGACGTATCCCTGAGCTGCGATCAGGCTACCGATGTGCAAGGCCTCCGCTGGAATAAAGAAAATCATCGCTTCATAAAGATTTACACTTTCTGGGATTTTTTAAGGTTTTCTTTTCAGTGCAAGTTTTTTCTCTCACCAGGATCATCGATGTAAAGATTCTTCATCAGCCACTGAACGATTTCTGTACCTGGAGTTCAGGGAAAGACGTCCATCCCAACATGAGGACACAGAATTATACCAGTTCAGTTTAATTCAAGAGAAGATACAACAAAAAGAGTGACAGAAGCCTGACAACACCTGACCTTCTAGAGGAACAACAAAAGAACCAGCATGACATATATTTTCACCACCAGGCTCATCCGAGGCCCACTACAGGGCCCATACCGAGATTTATTATACGGTCGCCCTCATGCCCAACACCCGCTGTGAGGGCTGCCTCAAGGCCATTTATAATGTCCACCCTGAGACCCACTCCGAGACCCGCCCTAATGCCCACCACCCGCTGTAAGGCTTAAAACAAGGATCACCATGCCCACTGCTGTGAGGGCTGCCTCGAGGCTCTTTATAATGTCCACCTTGAGACCCACCCCGAGACCCACTCTAGGCCCACCATAATCTATTTTAATTCATGGGGTTCGTATCATCAAACCTTTTTGCGTGTGTAATGTCGTACATGTAAAAATTTGAGATCGTCTGCATTTAGTTGATGAAATTTAACAGTAAAATATTCGTATAATTCTTCATCAAAGGACTTTATTTAGAGATAAACGTCTGTAGATTTGTCAGGATCAGCCAAAAATACATTTAGTTTAGTGAATTTTGATGTATATTTTAGATCATTCCATAAAAAGTAAACTGTATTCATGCTTACTTATTTCTGAAGTTTAAAATAAGTCTACTAACAGTTATTACACTTTGTTTTTGTAGGAATCTTTATCACCTTCTAGAGGAACAACAAAAGAACCAGCATGGCATATATTTTCACCACCAGGCTCATCTGAGGCCCACTACAGGGCCCATCCCGAGATTTATAAACAAATAGAATCAATGATAGTATCTGTAATTTAGTGCATCTCCTCACCTGTGGCCACGCTGGGAATCTTCGACATGAAGCTCTTGACGGTCCTAATGGGCACGCCGTCAGTCTCGTCCTGCATTCGGGTGATTATGTTTTCAATCTGCAGGCAGAGAAGAAGAACGACCAGGATGAGTTTTTAGAATAACACACTTCCTTATTATAAAGTGTGTGAAAAACAGTATGTGAGACGAGTATCATGGCTGAAAGTTTCCTGGATGATCTACTTCTTCTGCCTGGATCCTGCGGGAGAGACGACTCATCATAATCCAAAATGGTGGGAAGTGCCAACGAAGCAAGTTTCTCGTTTGTTCATTGTACTTGTTTATCATTCAAGTTGGAATTTTCACGCTGTTGTGAAGCCGAATGTTGTGTGACAATATCAACATGGCAGATGTAATATTTTCCGAATTTCATACACACTTCACATATTTACATCAACAGCATTTGGCAGACGCCCTCATCCAAAGCGACTTACATTTATTTCTTTTTTGTTGTACAACTGAGCAAATGGGTGATAAGGGCCTTGCTTAGGGGCCCAACAGTGACAACTTGGTGGCGTTGGGAATCGAACCCCGATCGTCTAGTTTATATACTAGTGTCTTTTTTTAAACAGTCTTAAAATACAATTGAATTCAAATGTGGTACTTAATCAAATAAATTGTGATTTGAGACGCAGCCCATGTGAACGAATCCTTTAAACAGTATAATTAGACTCTGACTCGCGATTCATTTCCCCTACATATGTTTAATGATGATATTAGATGGCTTTCCAATGCATTTTTTAGTGTTTCCGCAAACCTCTGTTTTTCTAAATATTAAAGGATCATCTGTTATTGTTATACATGCTAATTAGTACATCTTTATAAACAGGATCACACCTGTGATGTGTGTGATTCAGTAGCAGGAAAACAGAGCATGCTGGTGTTTTTCTCAGCTCTATTTTCAGGGCACTTCAATCCTGATAACAAAAATCTGGAGGAACAAAGCACCAATTATTTTGACCCACTAGCAATCGTTTTAAACAAGGACATTTTTGTATTCACACACACCTTTACACACCACAGTTCATGCATGCTACATCCCACCAACCATTTATTTATATAGTGCATGTTGGGTGACTGTGGGCAAAAACATTGGGCCCAGTTAGGGCAGCCCAGTGTAGCGCCTTTGCCAACATAAAATGCGCTGTGGGGGCTCTAATCTAACTTTTAGCCCCACTTTGTACAGCTTGCATTCTGTCCACACTTGGCCCAGACTTCATGCTAACTGTGGGCAGCCCCACTCTTCTTACTGTTAGCAGATATGTGGGCTGAGTGTGGGCAGCCCCACTCTAGTATGGGTTTGTCCAGATCAAATCCACATACGGCATTAAGCACACACTCTTATCCAGAATGACTTACATTTATCTTTTTTTATACAACTGAGCAATTGAGGGGCCTTACTCAAGGGGCCAGCAATGGTGGTGCTGGAAATCGAACCCTGGTCTTCCAATTATCAGTCCAACATTTTAACCATTTCCCCACACAGGCCCCAATAGGAAAAACTGCTGTGGGCCCCATATGGGTAAACTGACAACAGGCCCATATTGGATTATTGTGGTTACACCGCCCACAGTACACCCACACTTGCCCATAGTGGGCATAGGCATGTCAGCTGGGATACGTTGGCTAATTTAGGTCATCATCTAATGCTAACATGAGTAGCATTCTAGCTATCTTATAAAGATTTTGTTGTTTTTGTGGAGTTCCTAAGATAATGTAAAATTATCTTAAGATATCTTATGATAGCTTAAACCCCGCCCCTAAATAAATAAATAGCCATATGCATTGTTCTGTAGATTTCTTTGATTGTTCTTCATGCACACTAATGCTCTTACGTCTTCGAAAGCTTTACCGAGTGGCTAAAACTGGTAACAACCGATTAAATATATGTTTTTAGTGCACATGCTAATATCATACTTCAGAAATTATCTGGAGAAGGATGCTAACATGAGCGGATGTCTATGTCTCAAGATTCTGTTGTTACCATCAAGTTCTGAAGATAACGGTGCGGTAAAAAACGAAAACTAAACCCTTCAAAAAACAATCCAGGAAAAAAACCCAACACTTTCTGGTTTAATTTCTGGCATTTTTATATAGACTTTTGATAAGAACGCTAAAATTTCGCCTGTGTACAATTTTTACTTTGCAAAATTAAAAAAAAAGAAAAACGCGAGCAGCAAGATAACTGTTGCCTATAAATACACTTCACAGTGGTAAAGAAAAAAAGGCTTTTTAGTCAGTGGGAAAGAAAGTAATCAGATTAACAGGCACTTTCTGCCGCCGAGATCGCAGGTCGTTATCATCGTTCTCTGAGTTTGTCTGTAAGTGGTACGAGCCAAGACGCGTAATGCATCTGTCTATATATAAACCCAAAACAAAGCCATCAACCAACCGCTGAGCCGGACCCTACCAACGAGTACAAGGTCTTCACACAGACACACACACATCTGGTTAGCTATCCTTGTGGGGACCCTATATAGGTGTAATGCTTTTTATACTGTACAAACTGTATTTTTCTATCACCTAACCCTAACCCCTAAGCCCTAACCCCTAAGCCCTAACCCTAAACTATTTGGTGTGTTTTTTTTACTTCCTCAAAAAATCACATCCTGTATGATTTAGACGCTTTTGTACCCATGGGGACCTCAATTTTGGTCCCCACCGTGACAAACCCGTACACACACACACACACACACACACACACACACATATCTTCAATCACAGCATTCTCAGTCCCTTAAGATGCCAAGCAGTTAAAGGCCGTGCTCAAGAGCCCAGCAGTGGCAGCTTGGTGGTGCTGGGAATTGAACCGTGTGTGTCCAATCTCTTTAGACGAGAGACGAGTTAGACGATTTAGACCAAAATGAAGTCAACTTTAAAGTTTACTAATATAAGCTGAAAAGTTTTGCTGATTTACCGAACACGTGAAATAGAACGTTGATCTTTGTTACTCATTACAGAAAGAAGACTCTCGATTTCGACTCCGAACTGACCTTCAGTTTACATCCTTGAACCGCAAACACTGGGCTATCATTTACAATATATAACACTTAACATATAACACCACAAATAAAAAAATCAAGTTCCTCAGCTTTGATCAATCATGAAGACATAAATAAACAACATGATGTGCGTAGAGAGAAACAGGAGGCAGATGAGTTACTTTAGTCTTCTTTCCACCCACATGGAGACACAGTATAGAAGCTACAGTATATTTTGACAGATTGGAAACAATCCCAGATACATTTCACGGTTGATAGCGCAGTATATAGAGCATCCACAGCTACTACATCATCCAGACTCTACATCCAGCTTACATTTAGGGCATTTTTCCCTGAGTGACTTACATTTACACTCTCGTTGTATTTTTTTTTATTTTTTTATCCAACCTAACAGAAAGTAAAAGAAAAGTTCCTTTTCTTTTTCTTTTCCTTTTGAAAGTAAAGATCCTTGATCAGGGGCCCAGCAATGACAGCTTGGTGGGGGAGGGGTTGCTTAGTGGGTAAGGTTTTGGACTTTTGATCGAAAGATTTAGGTTTTAATTCCATTGAACCCAAAATATAATGTTACACCAAGAAACCTGATACCACTGACTCTCTCAAATACTGAGCCATTGATGAGCAGGGGGCCGTGGTTTGCGCACCCTTCGTCGAGCTCCTTTGTTTTTTCAGGCTGTTGTTATGGCACCAGCTCACCAGTTAATCCACCTCCTTTCTTTATAGCGTTTCGTTTTAATTTCTGATGATGAGGCCCACAAGTGTCGTGTCATCAGCAAACTTAATGATAGGGTTGGATTTAATCTTTGCCATTTAGTTGTGGGTGATCAGCATGAACAGAAGTGGGCTGAGCATACAGCCTTGGGGGGCACCTGTACTCAGTGCACTAGTGCCTGATGTTCTGCTGCCATTGCTCACTGATTGCAGTCTCTTTGTCAGGAAGTCTAAAATCCAGTTGCAGAGTGGAGTGTTTAGGCCTAGTAGAGAGAGTTTCACCACCAGTTTCTGGGAATATGATCGTGTTGAATGTTGAGCTAAAATCAATGAACAGCATTCTGACATTTGTCCTTTGTATTCAGATGTAAGAAAACAGCGTTCAGGGTCTGTGAGGTGGTATGCAAATTGTAAAATAAAATCTGTTCAAATGTATTCAAGGACCTTTCAAAGAGTTTGTAATTTAATGTTGCATGATGGATCACATGATCTGAATGGACTGTGGCCTTTGTAGCTTTCATGATGTCTGTGGTGTTGAAAGAACATGAAAAAAAGCTGTCAAACATCTGTATGAAATATATTTCAGCATTGCTACTTCATCTATAATACCTCATTAATAAAGCCTTTCTCTTTCCACTTACTCCACTCATTACTCTCCATTAAAGCTTGCATGTGCTCCACCCTGAAAGCACTGCTTCAAAACACTATAAACAGATCGATAAGCATGTCTGGGTCCTAGTCTGCATCTGGCATCATTGGGGATTCGCTACAAAATGTCGCTGTCGTATGTTTATACAGTATAACATGTGCTTGCATGGTCTTTTTCCCAGATTTGTAAGTTAATAGCAGATTGATAGATTAAATCGGTTCTGGTTATGTTAGGAATGGTGTCAATCGTCTGGTGGGTCGAAATTATGCAAATAATCTCCAAGAGCCAGACTTTAAATCTGACAGCAGAAGGTTTGAACTCATTAGCAGCTTTTATTATCCAATATGGCATCTGACTGATGTATAAAGCAACCAAACACAGTTGGTTTTGTTCAGTGTCGTGTTACAGGGTGTATATATTTCAATTTACTGCAAAAAAACAAAACTGAGCGCCAAGACCATTCATCTGATACTCATAAGAGTCAGTGTCAAAACTGTTAACATGTTGACTTCTTGCTTCCATAAGGTAAGTAGTGCATTAGAGGTTTAGCGATAGGGCAGAAAAGGCAGGCGATTGCCTGGGGCCCTGCATTTTGAGGGGGCACTCAACGGCTGACCATTTGAAAAATCTAAAATTTGGAAATGGGCAATATATCTGCCTCCCCCTCTCATGCCAGAGAGTCCCCTTGCCAGCAGTCTCAAACCATCGAGTCTCAAATCAGTGAGTCTTATGCCAAGGAGTCCCTTGCCAGCGAGATTCAAACCAGCAAGTCTTAAACCAGCAAGTCTTTCCCTTTAACCAGCAAGTCTCAAACCAGAAACTCTCCTCCTGCAAGCAAGCCACATGGCTAGAAGTCACTTGCCAGAACGTCTCAGACAAACAAGTCTTAAACCACTAAGTCTTAATGCCAGAGAGTCCCTTGTCAGCAAGTCTCTTACCAGCGAGTGGCCCAAAGTAGCTAATCTTAAACCAGCAAGTCTTAAACCATCAATTACCTGCCAGCAAGTCTCATGCAAGAGAGTTCTTTTGCCAGTGAGTCTCCCCCCCTAGTCAGTCTTAAACCAGAAAGTCTTTAACCAGCAAGTCTCAAACCAGAAACTCTCCTGCAAGCAAGCCACATGCTAGAAGTCACTTGCCAGAAGAATCTCAATCTCAAACAAAGTCTTGAACCAGCGAGTCGCAAATCAGTGAATCTTAAATTAGAGAGTATCATGTCAAGATGTCCCTTGTCAGCGAGTCTCCCACCAGCTATTCCTTTCCTGCCAGCAAGTTTCATGCCAAAGAAAGTCTTGCTAGCAAGTCTCAAATCAGCAAAGTCTTTAAACCAGAGGGTTGTAATGCAAGAGAGTCCCCCCACCGGCAAGTCTCTCTTCAGCAAGTTTTAAATGAGCAAGTATCATTGACAAAGAATCCTCCTCCATCAAGTCATATATCAGAGTCCTTTGCCAGCAAGTTTTCAAATCAGTGAGTCTTAAACTAACAATCTCATCTCAGCAAGTCTCCAACCAGTGAATCATACAATCTGGGTAAAACCTCTATTTATTCTTCCCTTCAACACTTTTAGCATTAACATTGGGGTCCTAGCTGCCTAATTGTTTCATCAACCTCGTCAGAATTAGCAGTGTGGGGTCACATGAGTGTTATAGGTCTGATCAGAATAATTACAATGCACACAGAAGATTGAGAATAATTTATTTTGGTCTAATTTCCACACAGATTCAGCCAGAGGCGAGTTTTTCTCTTTAGTTTTCATCATGCAAATATGAGTCAGAGCGAGTCCAAGAGTTATCTAACCCCTTTCTTCAGTTATCTAACACCTGGGGTTTTTTAGATGACACACAATGTAGGTCTGTGCACATTAGTATCTTTTTTTTTCAATATTCAGTATTTTATAAAACTCAAACACTCAAACTGCAGTAAACTTTACAGCAAAAAATTAGCATTTAACATCTTTTGTGTAATTGATATCTCAATAATAAACATCCTTGTTAGCAAAATTAGCATTATCTATATTATACTATGCGACTAAATTTCGACCCAAACCCAGCTAACCATAACAACCTAAATTCTAATAGAACTCCTTTTAAAAGGCAGCGAGAAATTTTGGCTACTGAATTTAAAGCAGACGGCAATAAAATCAAATGCATTAGCTACTAAATTGTGCGCATAATGTACTAAATCGGTTGCATTAGTCACTAATATAGGTAGGTAGACTGTACTGCTACTGAATCGAATGCAGATCACATTGAATCAAATGCAGTAGCAACTGAATTAAAGACAACTGCTAGTGAATCATGTGCAGAAGGCACTGAATCAAATGCAGTATTTATTAACATAAAAACAATAGCTACTGAATTGAATGTTGATCGCACTGATTTGAATGCATTAGCAAATAAATTAAAATCAAAAGGTACCAAATGAAATGTAGAAGGTACTGAATCGAATGCACTGGTTACTGAATCAAAAACAATAGCTACTGAATTGAATTAAGTGGATTATTGTATCAAATGTGGGGAGTCTGGATTAAAAGAAGGCTGTACTGATTTGTAAATAATGCTACTAATTTGAACACAAGAGGCAAAAGCCATGCTGCGATTCCTGGGAGCTCGTATTTCAATACATTTACAGTATTTGGCAGTATAGATTTATCTCTTGTATACATTTGAGTAATTGGGGGTTAGGGGCCTTGCTTAGAAGCCCAGCAGTGGAAACTTGGTGGTGATAGGAATCGAACCCTGGTCTTCCAATTAGCAGTTCAACACCTCAACCACTGTGCTACCACTTCCCGTCACCATAGGTTGTGTTGTGGAACTAGTCACCATACGTCGTGTGGGTTTATGACAGTGTATGTTGAAGGTGAATGGCCCCAAGGGTTCCGCGGAATCAGTGATTCAGTGTTAATGGGTTGTTATTGCCAGCTAATGCAGTAAACACTGGTATTAACATTAATTACGTATTACCGCATCCTGGTGCAAACAGGAAGTCCAAATTCTGTTGTCCTTATTTGGGACACTTTACAAAGAAGCAGTCGTTTAAAAAGCTGCTGTGAATCCACAAAGTCCTCCATCAACGTCAACAAGCAGACTGCTTTATATTAGAGCTCTCCAAACCGACACCAATCAAAGGTGTAAAACTGAACACTGTACTGATGAGAAATGAGTCCCCCCCCCTCCATCTGAATGAGTTTTTAAGAGCAGACAGCAGCAGATGTGGGCGGTTAGACGTCAAATAAACCCCAAAGAGCTCCTTCTCAATCAACCCCACCCTCACCGACTTGATTACAACACTTCAGCAAAGCCTGCAACTGCCACTTAATGACAGGAAGTAAGAAGGACATGAGAGCTTTCTGGCTCTACTTCAACCTGGGTTAAGCGGCAAGGTCATCTGTGGACAATGTCGAAGGACGTGGGATGACGAGCGAACACACTCGCAGATTGCAAAAAAAGGAAGGAAGCATGACGCCACGGAGGAGTATAAAGGGAAAGCCTTTTTTTTGCAGAATCTAGGACAGCGTGAGCAGGCGTATCGCTACAGGAGGTGGTGGTGTTGCTATAGATATCCTTACGATGAGAACATATGACGGGCCTACGGCATGCTGCGGATCATCAGGCACAGTCCTGCTGAAGACCTAATCGATGCTGCTGATTTTACACAGTCGCATTTTAAGACGCGGCTGCCAAATTTCTATCTGACTCAATAATGGAGGCGGATAAATAAAAAAGGGAAATCGAGGAAAATATGAAAGGATTAGAAAAGTTTGTTAATAGCATGAATTAGTAAATGAACATTCAGCTAAACATGTCATTTAAGCGTGGAAAAAAATGCAAATAATACCCAGGACAGTTTATTTATTCGCTAGTCCTTGTTCTTGGTTTTATGTAGCTCCTGGTTCTTAGCACACAGGTCTTTACTGTACAATTAAACTCATTCATAAAGTCACATAAACTATGAGTTCCTATCAAAGCACACGAACATTCAATCACACCATATTCCAACCTGTCCATAAGACAGTTAGCGTAGTGAAGTCACAGTAAACGCCGTAACATCCGCCCAGCATCCCGTGTGTCACTCGATAGCTAGTCAGACATGCGCGTTAGCAAGTGGAGTCGTCTGATCTCCAAGGTAAACGCTGTACATTATACTTAATAAAACCGGTTTATTCCAGTACATCCTATTCTATTCACGCTGAAGGCGACGTCGGTATCGTGGGTGGACTTATTCAGCTTTCACTGAACTTTCAGACAGATAACATTAGGCACTATTACACTTATGTGTATGATTGCTGATTCATGCAGTTCCGCTGTGAAGTCAGACAAGACATGCAGGAGGTTTTTTACATCCAACATCAGAGCGAGGAAAAAAGCGGCGACGTGACGTGACGTGACGTGGGTTCGGCGGCAGATGTCGGATCAGATTCCGCTGTCATATTTCTAGTCTTTGCGCTCGAGAATCAGAGTTTTCTGGTGTGGTTTTAAAGCCACCTGGTGTTGCAGCTGGAACATAAAATGAAGTGATGTTGCAGGTGAAAGACAAATTTAAGTGTCCTGTTGTCTCGTCTTTCATCAAAGAGCATCTCAGACTCTCTGACTCTCCACCTGCGACTTCAAAGCTGTTACAATAGGACAGTTACACTTCAGGAGTTCTCTCTCCATCTATCTCTCTCTCTCTCTCTCTCTCTCTCTCTCTTTCTTTCCCTTTCTTTGTCTCCCACTCTGTCTATCTTTGTGTATTTGTCTCTTTCTCTTTATCTTTGTCTGTCTGGATTGACGTTTCCAGATTCAAAGGTTCCTTTATGCTGGCTGTCTGTCTCTTTGTACATCTTTTTTGCACTCTTTTTTTCTTTATCTTTCTATTCATTCAACTCCCACCCACCTCTCAATATTCATTTTCAAGACCTTCATTGACTCGATGTCTAACATACAGTGTTGCCAAAGCATCAAAACAGAAACGCTCTCTTTCTCTGTTTCATCTTCTCTGTCTCTCTCTCTCTCTCTCTCTCTCTCTCTCTCTCTCTCTCTCTCTCTTATAGTCATTACAACCAACTTTATCACGTCTTCTCTCGCTATCTGCGCTGTCTCACACCCTTATTACAGCGGGACATCAGCACATAATCAAATGGATTCTGCTTTCGGTGAGGAAATTTCACACAGCGTAAAGGATAATCCACGTCCCTGAGGAAGCCTCCCAAAAAATCATTCTAATCAAATCTATTCAATGGTAACAAAAGAACACGTGTTAATCATCAGCCTGAATAAACTGATTCTCCCTCTGGGATGGAGGATTAGTGTCATAATTTATAATTAAAAATGAGAGAAGCGCACCAGAGAACGGTTAGTTTTGAAACACCTGAAGGTCAGACAGTATGTCTGAGCTGCCGTCTGGTCTGAGCGGGGGGCCGGGGCTGACAGCTGGAAGATGAAATAAAAGCCCAGCAAAGCAGCAATGGCACCTTTCTTTCCTTCTGTCATGACGCACCACATTGGGAACAATTTCACTATCAACTAAACCAATTATCAAAGTCTAAACGATCGTTTCACAGAGTTAAAAACCACACAATTAGAAAAAAAGCTTGCTCAGGATTCACTATTTGGCCGATAAAACATTTTCTGGGAAATAATGTTCCATGCTAAAAGGGTGCCATTACTTTTGGAATATTATTTTTGTAGAAATGCTGCAGGATGTTTTGAAACAGCTTGTGTATATAACAATAATGAAGATAGAGAAAAAGTAGAAGTAACCCATAAATAATTTAGAAAGGAACCAAATACAGCAGAACCTCAGCATCCAAATGTAATTGGTTCTGGAGGCGAGTTCTGAAGACTGAAATGTAAATAATCTGTTTCACCCACCCAAAATATTAACAATATCACCAATTTTCAACACCAGAATTATATTTTTGCATATGAAAACAATTAAAACATTTAGAAAAGAAATGTAAATGAAGTAAAATATAAAATAGCTAAACTGTCAACCCAAAACGCAAAAAATGACGTAGCTTTCGAACGCAAGCCAAAGGCAACGTCAGTATCAGGGGTCGACTTTTTCTTAACAGCTTTTACTGACTGAAAGTGGTCGTATCCAGGGGGTTACGTTAAGTTGGTTCTCTTTATAACTCAAAAGGCAATATTATTTCAGGTTGGCAAGCACAACTCATCTTTAACATTGGTAACATATGGTGTCCCACAAAGCTCCATTTTAAGTCCTCTGCTTTTCTGATTTTCCAAGAGATGCCTTCTTTTGGTGCTTTCTTCCAGAAATACAATGTCTCTTATCACTGTGATGCTGATAATACACAATTTTATCTTCCTGTCTATTATAAACATCATTAAAATAGTTTCTGGTTAAAGAAGGTCTTAGAACTAAGGAACCATTACCTCAGTAGATCCTGGCTCGATTACTATAACTCTTATATATATCTCATTCCTTGATAAAGCTAGACATTTTATGGGAATTAGGAGGGGAGAGCAGATTGTTCCTGCTCTCATTTCTTACATTGGTTACCAGTAAAATACATTGACTTTAGGGTCATACTAAACGTTTAAAAACCTCTGGACGGGCATATTGCTGATCTTGTTTACAGTTACATTCACAGCATTTGGCAGATGTTCTTATCCAGAGCGACTTACATTTATCTCATTTATACAACTAAGCAACTGGGGTTAGGGCCTTGCTCAGGGGCCCAACAGTATCACCATAACCACTGAGCTACCCACTTTCCCCTTGTTCAACCACATTCTGTGTCAAGGTCTCTTTGCTCTGCCTGAAGAGAAAAAGCGACTGAGCTTTTGCAGTTCCAGCTGCTAGACTATAGGGTGCACTTCCACATGGTATAAGATCTGCTCCCACTTTGGACACAGTTTATGTCGTAGCCTGATTATTACAGGGTTTTTTATGGTCTATTCGTATTTTTATCTAATGAGTTAATATTTTTAGGATGAGTGATTACAGGCATGTCAGTCACGACGTCTTATAATTATTACAACTCAGTACAGCTGTCTATCTCTCTGTCTTTCTGTCAGTCTGTCCGTCTGTCACCTATCTATTTATTTATTTTTTATCTATCTGTCTGTCTGTCTGTTTGTTTGTCTGTCCGTCCCTTTGTTGCCTATCTATTTATTTTTCTCCCTATCTATCTATCTATCTATCTATCTATCTATCTATCTATCTATCTATCTATCTATCTATCTATCTATCTATCTATCTATCTATCTATCTGTCTGTCTGTCTGTCTGTCTGTCAATCCGTTTATCTGTCTGTCTGTCTGTCCATCTGTCTGTTGCCTATCTATCTATCTATCTATCTATCTATCTATCTATCTATCTATCTGTCTGTCTGTCTGTTTGTTTGTCTGTCCGTCCCTTTGTTGCCTATCTATTTATTTTTTTCTCCCTATCTATCTAGCTATCTGTCTATCTGTCTGTCCGTCTCTATCTATCTATCTATCTATCTATCTATCTATCTATCTCTATCTATCTATCTATCTATCTATCTATCTATCTATCTATCTATCTATCTATCTATCTATCTATCTATCTATCTATCTATCTGTCTGTCTGTCTATCCAGTACCTACCTACCTACCTATCTAATGACCTGTGCTGAGCTTAAGGGTAAATGTATAATTCCTGCTCCGGTTTATGATCATTAAAATATTTTATCTTTTACGTTTAGACTCTGTACAGTATGTGCCGGCTGGACGTCTGCTTTGTTTAATCACCGGTTAAATGTTGGTTCTTTGTTGTTTCCACACCTTTAATGAGGTTGCTGCTTACATATATATTAGAATATGTGTAATAAATTATAAAAAGGTATAAAAGAAGAAAAAAATCTGATCATGACTATAAATTTTAATGAATCTGTATTTTGGTAGTAAGTTTGAATACGACTCAGAAGCTCTTCTCCGCTGATCTCAGCTTTTCCCACTCCTTTTTAAATCAGCTTTATTTTCCAGACACTTCTTCCCGGGGATAGCATACACACACACACACACACACACACACACACACACACACACACAGTGTGTAAACACTTGCCCAAAAAAACACCAGCTTTCTTCTTGCGCAGCTTCAGATAAACGGCATCACAAAAACTAAAGAGATGTGTGGGCGGGTGTGAAGCTACGTTAATTAACATTTATTTTATTTTTGAAACCGGACGGTAATGATGACAGATGGAGAGTTAGCGAAAAGTTTCGCTGCTGCTAGCCGAAAAAAAAGATTTCACAGCTTTTGCTTTAATTAAAGTCTTAAAAAGCAACTTAGTAGATCCTCACACATAGTGTGTTCAAAATTCTGTAAATAAATCTGCTGTAAATTTAGGATATAACACAGCATGTATTACAGACATAAGGTGATAAAGTACTCTCTCTCTCTCTCTCCGCTCTGTCTCTCTCTCTCTCTCTCTCTCTCCTCTCTCCTCTCTCTCTCTCTCTCTGTCTCTCTCCTCTCTCTTCTCTCTCTCTCTCTCTCTCTCTCTCTCTCTCTCTGTCTCTCTCTCTCTCTCTCACACAGACAGTCAGGTTAGCTGTCCTTGTGGGGACTCTCCATAGGTATAATGGTTTTTATACTGTAGAAACTGTATTTTCTAACCCCTAAACCCCTAAAACCCCTAACCCTAAACCCCTAAACCCTAAACCCCTAAACCCCTAAACCCCTAAACCCGAACCCGAACCCAAACTTTCTGCATTTTTTACTTACTCAAAAAAATCTCATCCTGTATGATTTAAAAGCTTTTGTACTCATAGGAACCTCAATTTTGGTCCCCACCGTGACACGAGTCCTCATGAGTCTGTGTGTATTCAGGTTTAGGTCCCCACCAGAATGTGTAAACCCATACACACACACACACACACACACACACACACACACCACAGGCTTTTGTGTTTAGTAAAATAAATAAAGAAACAGCCCCTTATTTTAAAAGCAGATACAAGATAATTTTCTGGATCCGTCTGAAACTGTAAAAACGAATGAAGACAAAGAAAAGCTAACAAAAATTAGCTTCTGACAGGAACTAATGTAGGTAAATAAACCGCTAATGCTAACCTAACCTGATCCTGGCTAGGTAGCTGCCAAGCTAACCTGACAAAGTTTATTTAAAATACAGTGGTGCCTTGACTTACAAGTTTAATTCATTCAGTCACCAGTCCATCACAGGGCCACACACACACTCCTATGGGCAATTTAGAATCACCAATCAATCTAACATACATTGTTTTTGGACTGGAAAGGAGGGAGGAAACCGGAGAACCCGGACTAAACCTATGGGGAGAACATGAAAACTCCACACAGAAAGACCCCTGCCTGGGAATTGAACCCGAGTCCTTCTTGCTGTGAGGCAATAGTGGTAACCGCCAAGCCACCATGCTGCCCTACTTCAGATCCATAAATGTTAAAATACAGGTTTCTAATCATTTCCTGGTTAATAATAGACATTAAGACATTTTCTAAAGGCTTTTAGGAGTGATATAATAAAGAGACACCCCCTCAGAAATATTTTCAGTTCTGAAAAAAGCACCATTTCCTCATTTATGTCTAAAAACCATTCCTCCCTCCGCCAGACGTTCAAATAATCAGCGTCTGATCTTTCATTATTGTTGGGAAGCTTCTGTCAGACACGAGAGGTGCCGCCATCGCTGTCATCGTCGGTGTCTGCGTTCCACTCGGAGGGAGTTCAGAGCAATTGTATTTAAATGAGACTGAAGACACTCTGGCGGCTGGAGCACCCTCACCCTTCACAGCCCCGTGGGAGGAAAACAGTAGGTGGCATGCTGAGATTTCACCTACATGGAATGGCACTCACACTCATTAACTCCAACTGAGAATCCCCAAGAGGATCTTTTTCTTCTAAGAATACTCTCAGCGTGGGTTTGGAAGTGGAGACTTTAATGGATTGTATTGTTTAGAACTTGGACACCAAGTCTCATTAACTGCAGTCACTAAGGCCCAGTTTACACCTGGTGTTTTTTCTGATCGGATAGCTATCTGATTTGTCGAAACGTTTCTGTTCACACTTTGCCACATAAATTCGTCTCACTAAAAAGGGATATGAAGCTGATCTTCTATTCCAATGCAAATACTTTACATATTTTTGCTGACCTGAAATGGCACCCACTGTTATTTTCCCCTATTTGGGTTTGCGAATGCAGTCAAAAGATTTGGGGGCTGGTTTAAAGCCAGGATCTGGTCACTGGTCCATAGTATTTTTATTTCGAAAAAAGAGGTGTAATTAATCTATTTTTCTTCACAGTTAAATGCCTTTATTTTTTTTACATATACTTTTTTACAACACAGTGAAATTCGTTTTTCACATATCCCATCTTATGGCAGCGGTGGCTCAAATAGTTAAGGTGCTGAGTTGCTGATCTGAAGACCAGAAACACCCGGATTTAAGCCCCACCTCCGACAAGCCAACCACTGTTGGGTCCTTGAGCAAGAGCCTTAACCCTTCCTGCTACAGGGGCGCTGTATCATCTCTGACCCCCAACTTACTAAGATGGAATATGCGAAAAACACTGCATTTCATTGGCTCTGTACACGTACCTTACACAATGACAATAAAGTTGAATATTTGTTTATTTCGTAAGTTGGGGGTCAGAGCGCAGGGTCAGTTATGATACAGCGCCCCCTGGAGCAGGAAGGGTTAAGGGTCTTGCTCAAGGACCCAACAGTGTTTGGCTTGCCGGTGGTGGAGCTTAAACCCAGGTCTTCAGATCAACAGCTGGCGGTGGTGGGGCTTGAATCCAGGTCTTCCAGGTCTCCAGATTAGCAACCACCGTCCCATAAATTAGGTAAATTTTCAATTGGGATTAATGCAGATCTAGTTACTTCTCACTTTGCCTGGCGAATACTGTCACATTCATCTTACACTGTTTATCTCGATCATCTCCATATGCAGGGGTCAAAAGTCATATTAGGATTCGAATATGCAAATCTGTTTCCTCTGTAGCCCAATTAGCTCACTTCCTGCTCCCTGAGAGTCTCCTGCATCTCAAAGCACAGAGGTGCTGAAAACCTCTCCAGCAGCATAGGAAGGAATTCGGCTCGCTCCCCAGGCATCGGCTAATGAAGTTCCTCATTACAGCACCAGCTCCGGTGGCCTCGGTGGGCATCCTGACCGTCTAAAAGCAACATGAGATGGGAAAAAAAGAGCTAAAAAAAATTAAATATATATTAGAGACCAGATGGGAGAGTGCAGTGAAGGCTGGGGGAAAATTAGACAGCGAGGATGCATTATTGATACACATTTCCTCTAAAGGAGTGCTAGCCAAGCAAACCTCCGGACATGCTGCTTTCACACTGAGCACCCAGGCAGCAGGATTGGGAAAATGGATGGCTACAACTGCCTTGTGACAGATATATTCAGCCAGATTTATCACCTTTCTCCATCTGCTTTCTTACAAATGTAATAAATGAGGTCCCTGCAGTCCTTTTAATAGCGTCTCCGCCATTTTGTCTGACATTTACGCAGCTGAAAAAACAGGCGAGAGTAAAAACACTATCCGTTATCAGAGGCGTAGCTGAGGGTTTTTAACAGCTGGGGACAAAGTCAGTTTTCGCTCCCCCTCTTGTCCCCTTCGTGACGAAGGTGTGAGCCATAAGGGGGTCTGTCATGCTTTACGGAAAATTTTTGAGAACATGAGAACCTGCATTTTGTGCCACATTTTTTAGGGTATAAAGAGGATAAAAAAGTAAAATAATTAAGGCAACAATGGAAATGAAGATATTATTATCTGAAATTCGTAACATCAATGTGTTGGATGCTGCCTTGCTCAGGGGCCCACCATCGTCTGCTCAGCAGTCTGACACCTTCACCACTGAGCTACCACTTCTACAGGAAGCTGTGGGAAAAGTACTCATAGCCATGCAAAGAAAATTCTCCCTCACACACACACACACACACACACACACACGTGTCCAACATTTTATCAGTGATAGAGGCAGAGGTGTATCTGTATTTGTTCATTCTGGACCTTCATACAGTACAGTAGGAAGCGCTATGTGTGTGTGTTTGTGTGTGTGTGTGTGTGTGTGTGTGTGTGTGTGTGTGTGTGTGTGTGTGTGTGTGTGTGTGGAGGAACCGGCGGAGGTGTAGGATGAAGCTTTCGGTCGGTGTGCAGTGAGTCTCAGGCTGTTTGAGGTGCATGCAACGCTTCTGGTATTTGTATGGCTATGATTAATAAATGTGAACTTTACACAGACACACACACACACACACACACACACACACACACAGCGGCAGGTGCTCTGACTCCTTAGACTCGGCTCTGATGGACACGACATAAATCATCTCCACGCCTCTTCCTCATCCCTCATCCGTCTCCATCACTCTGATCTCTGATTAAAACCCATTAATTTAGAATCGGACTCGTTCTTTTAGATCCTTAAACTAAAACCATCAGCTGGAGAAAAACACGTCATCTATCCTGTCTGTCTGTCTGTCTGTCTCTCTCTCTCTCTCTCTCCATCAACCTTTCTTCTATTTCCTTCCTTTCTTACTGTCCCTATCTGTCTCACTGTCTCTCTTTCTCTATCCCTCTGTCAGTTTGTTTGTCTGTCTGTCTCTCTTTTTCTCTCAATTTACATCTCTTTTTCTTCTTTGCTTTCTATCTCTTTCTCCTTTTTCGTTTTTCTCTTCTTCCCCTTCATACTTTCTTTCTTTAGATGTCCTAAAATTCATTTTTTTATTAGTCTCTTTCTTACTCTTGCTTTGTCGCGTTCTGTCCTCCATCTCCATCACTCGGATCTCTGATTGAAACCCATTCATTCGGAATCGAACTCGTCCTTTTAGTCCAGATCCTGAACTGAAATCATCAGCTGGAGAAAAAAATGTCCTCTATCCTGTCTGTCTGT